>JAVJIF010015415.1:0-59485 GCA_038442645.1 Agave tequilana
TATAAAAACATGATATTTAAATACTTTTTAAGCATAGTGTATATGGATAAAATCCAATACACATATAAAAGATATATCTATATTTTTGGCATTAAATCCAAAATAAGTTTTGTTAAAAAAATAAAACTTAAAACACATGAACTAGAATCATCAAAATAAGTGTTTAGACAATATGAACTATCAATGTATATGGATGAAATCCAATATACATATAATCATGTCTTGTTTTGATTCTATCTATTGATGAAAACATAAAGATGTTTATATTCTTAATAATCCAAAACGTTTAGACCGAAACAAAACTTTTGAACTTGTGTGTGTACTTGAGCATATCAAAACTAATCTATCTTTACACAAGATCTAAAATAAAAACTAAACAAAGTTAGATGCGAGTCTTCTTCTCCAGGTCAACTTGATCCAAAGGAGCTAAATGCGACTGTTGCTATGTGAGATCTTGAATCAATACTTATTTGCTTCAACACTTTGAATGTGAATCTCTTATTGAAGTCAAATCTCTACTAAGATCTTGATCAATATCTGAAACTTATTAAACACAAGATCATTAGTAAACTAACCTTCTCAATATCTTCATCTCTATTATAACCAATTTGTCACCTCCTTTTCATTCTCAAATTATCCTCTTCCTCCTTTATCTTGATAACTATCCGGTCTGCCACTTCCTCCATATTTTCTCCATAACTAATATTAGATCTATAAAAAAGATTCAGTTTTTAAAACAAGAAAGTTAATATAATATCAACAAGCTATTAGAATTTTGAATATTTTTATTCATATAGCTAGAAAAAATGGATTTCTCTGATTTAATTGTGAAAAGTGGAGTCTGGGGTTGTTGTTGGTAATGGAACACTTTTCTGAAAAGATATGGAATTCGGATTATGAAAATGTTTAATTTAACGGTCACTGTTTTTAACCACTGAATATTATAATTATTAATCTTTACATTTAATCATTCTAATAATCTTCTCTGTAATATAGAGTCTTCCCCGATACAATATATCTAATTTCAGCCAAAATTAGGCTATTTATCAAATTTAAAAAATATAACACTTACTTATAAAAAATATATCAGATGTTCTAAAACTCATATTACCTACAAAAGATCATCACTCTCATAGATTTCAATCCAACCCAAGTACAGAACTGATATGTACAACTTATACCACTATCAACCATCTACATATACACACTCCAAACACCAGTATTGTCATTACTTATACAAAAGATCAATTTAACAGATAAATCATTAGTGCTCAATAAAAGCTATCCAAATATTTCTTGTTGTTCGTAAGGTCTCAAGCTAGACCTTTACTTACCAATGACCTGAAAAAGGGATTAATAACAATGAGGTGAGCTTGATAACTCAATCAGTAAGATAAAGCTCCAACTTATTCTACACGAATGCATGCTTAATTAACTTATAATTTTAATCTCTATTGTCTATTCTTAATTGTATAGATATTCAATTCTTTATCCATTCTTAACTCTTTACCTCTTACCTAGTCTTCTTTTATCTTTCCTATAATATAGATGTCTCAACTACAAATACAATTACGTATCTCATCAAATTTATCATTAGTGATACACTAATCACATTCCATGCTCTTATATTAAAAAATAATTATATGTGTGTGATTTATGCATAACGGTATCAAGTTCATGTGGCTCTATAATTATAACAATACGTTCATTGATTCACAATCTAAATAATTTTTTGTCACAATTAGAATACACAGTTTCAACAATTTACATTCATTGATTGAGTTTTCACTGTCTTTTCTCGCCACCGGCTCTCGTCTAGTTTCTTCTTTCAATATATATAATATATATTCGAAACAGATAACGCTATCTTCTCCTATCACCCTCTCCTGCCCAGGTCCTTCTTTTAAGATATATAATATAATCAAAACATATAACAACATCTTCCTCGACCACTGGCTCCCGCCCGTCCCTTCCTTTAATATATATAATATAATTAAAAAAATAACACCATCTTCTTCCACCACTGGCTCCCGCTCGATCCTTTTCTTCAATATATATAATATAATCGAAACAGAAAATACCATCTTTTTCCCATCACCGGCTCCCGCCCGGTCTCTTCCTTCAATATGTATAATACACACAAGCATGTATATCAAATACTACATACACATTCACATTCATAAAAGTTATGCAAAACTTACAATTAGTGTTTGTCATGCATTTACTCAATTTTCGGATGACTTCCAAGAGTTCTTATGGTATCATTCATTTATATATATGCCTATGTGTTACAAATAATCATATTCATGTATTTTCAAGTTCATATATGCCATGAAGTTCAATTTATCAGAAAAAATCCAATACTTAATCATGCGCTTAGTGAACAACTTATAGTTGTCAACACCATTATCCGATTCCGACCTAATATCCACATATTAGTTTTCGATTATAGTTCATGATACATGCACATCAATTTTACAACTTCTGTATAATTATAGTTTGTAAACAATCATCACTCATACACATGTATAGATAAATCAAGTTGTATACTAAATTGCAATATTATCAATTTTATAATCATCACCGCTTGATTAGGGTTAATGTAGTTAATCTAACTTTCAATTTATTTTTTTAACTGTATATTAATTAAGGTTCACAATTACTCATGTATATTACTATTCATAACTTAGTTAAATTTCTCTTCTCATTTCACATGAGTTCCATAAATCGGAGATATGTTTCTCACTGATTCTGACAATAACTGAAGTTTGATTAGTTATCCAATTATCGAATACATTTCTAACAATAATACATATACTCAAATTAATATTTATTTTATAATTATTTTAATTAAATTTTCAGTTGATTTATACTGAAATCACCTTGTTATTAAAAGATATTGTAACGCCCCATTCTTGGAATACGTATTTAGATATGTATTTACATTTTTTAATCATATTTTTTTATTTACTTTTCATATTTATTTCTATTTTATGATTATTTATATGATTGTTTTGCATTGGATTCGGATTATGGACTCTAAATAAGCCCTAATATGAACCGGAGATCTGATCCTAATGTATTACTCAATTTGATCTTTCTGATAGTCAGATTTATCAGTTATAATTTCAAATATTATTTTCTAATATTTTAGATTTTTTTATGATTTTCTAAAATTTTTCTGAATTAAATTGCAAAATCTTCAAAACTGGTATCGATCGGCCTCGCCGATCGATTCTCAGATTTTTCATTCACAAATGGAGTTGAATTTCTAAAATTTACTTATACATTATTTCTCAGGATTATATTTTCTATCTCAATGTATTTTTGAAGATTTTTCTGAATTTATCAAAATTTCACTGAATTTGGTGTCGGCCAATTTCGCTGATCAATTTTAAGATTTTAATTTACAAATAGAGTTGAATTTCTAAAATCTGCTTTCACATTATTTTTTAGAATTATATTTTCTACCTTAATACATTTTTCAGAATTTTTCTGAACTTATTAAAGTTCAACCGGTTTTGGTGTTGACCGGTATCGCTGGTAGATTCCAGGATTTTTATTTTGAAAATATGATTGAACTTTTTAAATCTGATTTCACCATATATCTTAAAATAATATTTACTATTTTAAAAAATTTTGAAGATCTTTCTGAGTTACTCTAATTTTTTGATATTTCTGGTGTTTTCGGTGTTTTTTCATATCCGGGCTTTATACTCTATTTTCTCTTATTTTTCTTTCTTTCCCTTTTTCCCATCCACTCAATTCATTATCCCCTTTTTCTTTTTCATTCCTTTTTCTTTTTCCTAAATTTTCTCCTCCACACAAAACCCACCCCTAAAGTATCTCCTTCCTTTTCTATTTATTTCTTTCTCCCTCCTCTTTTCTTTTTTTTTCCCCTCTTTTTCCCTTTTTCTTCCCTTAGCGCCAACGAACAGTAGCCCAGCCCTTTCTCTTCTCAAAATTCCCCCTTTCTCCCTAATTTTTCTTCCTCCTCTCTCTAAATCTCACTCTCTCCCTCCCTCCAATTTCACTCTCAAATTCACCCTCTCTCACTCCATCTCTCTTATCTCCTCTAACAACCAACCGCCGACACCATCACCACTGTCGACCACCACGCCGATGCCTCCACCTCCGGCGAGCCTACGCCGGTGGCCACCCACACCATCATCCCTTCAATCAACATCATCTCCATCTTCTCCAACATCAAATCTCCCACGTTCTCCTTTCTCCTCCACCAATTCCCCCACCATCTTCCCAATTCCACCACCAGTCACCACCATAACTACCACCTTTCTCATCTCCACCACCTTCTCCTTCTGTAGCCAAGATCATCACCTCACCACCACTAACTACACCACCCCATCATCACCATCATTACTATCAAAATCACCTCCAAATCCAACACCCCTTCTCCTCTCCCTCCTCCTTGGGGTAGGTGGCCTCGGACGCAGTCCTGGGCGCCGTTAGGGCCAGGCTAGGCCAGGGCCAGAGGCCTTAGCCGTGGGATAAGAGGAGGGGGCAGCAGCCCTCTCTCATTTCTTTCTCTAATTCTATTCTTTCTCTCTCCTCTCTCTCTTATTCTCTCTCTAAATATTATATAAATATTTTAATATATATTGGTGGCATGCATATGTTTTGAGGCTCGAACTTCGCAGCTTCTTGTATTTCTGGGTACCCTGCTTCGACTGGTGTTTTTATTATAATTTTTAGGATTTGTATTGCATTTCTGGGTATGTATGTTTGTATTGGTGGAATTATAGTGGACATATGTATTTGTATCGGTGTGCATGTACTCTTCTATCTTGTAAACGATGTACCAGGATTTATATGTGGCCGAGTGCCTAGGACTATTTGTAGTAGACCTGTGATGACTGCATGTACTTGTGTAGTTTATTTCTTGCACGTATATCATGTCTGTGACATTGTCTTATTATTGCTTTATAACATGTGTGGTCGACCCTTCGTGGTCATTTAGCCTCTGGGATCCCTACTCAGCATCCGGGTTTTACACTCAGCCTCCTAACTTCACCACTCCACGGTAGTCTAGTTATTGCCGTGTTATTATGTGTACTCATGTGGTGCTAACATCTCGTGCATGTACTATACCCAACTTTCAGGCTGCGTTCAATCTCCGAGCTTTCTATACCCAACTTTCGGGTTGCGTTTAGCTTCCGGCTCTCATGCTCTACCTGGTAGGCGAGCTTAGCGCTCATTGCTCTATCGCTAACTCTGTTCGAGTGTAGTTATGCCGCAAGAAATTGTTGTACGTTATCATGGCTTCGCCGTGAACGTAACTGCACCGGACGTGATAGTTGTGCATTAGTTCGCTCCAGCTTGCTTAGCCCCGCTTGATTGTTCGCTTGTCTGCTGGCTTATTTTATTCCCATCTCACTCAGTCTTTGAGCTTCACCACTCTGCTGATAGCTAGTTATTACAGTGTTTACATGCATGTGTTTGGTACTAACACTTTTGCAGGTACTTACTCTGACTTAGGGCCTATTAGCCTTTGGGGTTTCACCCACTCCTCGAAAGAGGAGTGCATTCAGACCGTCAGCTTTTTTAGCTACGCTGGTAGGCAGACCTAGTGCTCAGCGCTTTGCTGCTAACTTCGTTCAAGTATAGTTACCGTGAGCGCGGCTTCGCCCCATGCGGTAGAATAGTATTCATACGCTTGCTCCGTCGTAGGCGTTTAGCCGTGCCGCGAGCAATAACCACGCCGAACGTGATGGCGCCTGGTGCTGTACATTAGCTTTACTCCAGGTTGCTTAGCTTCGATTGGATGTGCACTTGATTGCATGTCCGCTTGTCTGCTTGTTAATTCAACTGCTATTCCCTCCTTGATGGTTATGAAGAGTTTGAAACTTGTATTTATACTATTTTTTTGTTTGGTGATATTTACTATGCTTACTACTTGTCATGCTATTACTTAACATCTGACTCCTACTTGCTATCACCTGACACCTGTTTGATCTCACTTATCATCTGCCACTTGACACATTACTGCTTATCTTGTGATTATCATATTTCAGAAATCTTGTCTGCTATCCTATATTATATATACAGTAACCTGTATTTTTAGTACTTATGTACTTCTGTAACACTTGAACCTGTCCTGTTTCTGTTATTCCCGTGAATATGATAATTACATAATAATAAACTATAAAAAGGATAACTTATACCGGGTAAGATAAAACTGATGGACATCAAGTGGTGAATATGTTTATAGTGGTATTGGTTATGTTGTGCAACTCCAACTTTTGAATCTACCTAAGGGCTTATAGGTGTTCGAAGAGAGCGCTGACTCCCTATCTCCTGTTATATTCCTGAATAGGCATAATATAAGACCCACCTCCTGTTTGCCTAGTGGGAGGTTTTAGGTCAGCTCTAGAACATCCTGGGCTGTGGTCCCGGATATGTATGGGACCCATTGTATACATAACCCGTTGGTCTCATCATCATTTTCTAATAACTAATCTCGACTTACTCATATATGGATGTATGTGTGTTGAGTCATACGCCAAGACACATACCCAGATATATGAGTTGGGCGAATAATAATAAGATGCTAATTAATAATTTGTTGTATTATTTTGCAATTCAGGTTGTATACACTCGGATTACGGTGACATGGGATAAAGGTTTATAGATTAGGTTTTCCTTGTTTGGATTATTCCTTTGAAGTATTGATCTCATGAAGTCGTAATCTGAGCTTCTACAGCAGATTTTGCCTATATTCAATGTTATCAATTTTCTATCAATTTTATGATGTTTTTGTAGTTTAGGAGCCAACTCAGGTATATGAACTCAGGATACAGTGACGTGAGAAATATATGGTATATATATGAGAGTTTTCTTATTTAGATTATTTCTTTGATGTACTAACCTCACGGATCAGTAATTTGGGCTTATATAACTGGTTTTATCACATTTAGTTTACTTGATACCTCATTCCCTTCTCCTGTGTATTTGTGCTCACGACACGGTTTTCAGTACATGCTTTTAGACTCGGATTTATTGATATACATGTGCTTATCTATGCACGCTATTTGGCATTCACCACACCACTTATTAGGGAGTTCTGATTCCCCTGGACCGCATGTTCAGATCCCAGAGCTTGGAGGTTGTGGATTCTTCAAGTTGTCGATCAGAGATACGTAGAGGAAACGTGGATCTTTGGTAGACCGTCCAAAGTCCTATCCTTCCAGGTCCCCTTGCTCGTCTCCTGAGTTTTTCTTTTGTAACTTGTGAGCATCTTTTGTACTGTTCATAATTGTATATCTCTTTGTATTCTTGCATTTACGCCTATCGGTGATGTAATATTCTTGTAATATTGTGTCACATCCTGTGATAGCTTTGTAATTGTACTCATATGTTGGAATGTATAATGCACCACGCACTTTCGTACTCTGATTCTTGCCTATACTGATGCTTAGCTATATATGTGAGGGCATTTTTAACCTACGTATATACGTCGCAGTAACGTCTCCGTACTCGCGGAATCGAGGCGTTATAGATATTCAACGCAAAATCCCTCCGGTACGTGCACCACTCATCGACGATGAATTCCAGCGCGCTTGAGCCTGGGCCAGCCTCCTCAAGCCGCACATCCATGGCTTGCCCCTTGCCCGGTCGCCGCCTGACTGCCTCCTCCGACCACCACCGACCAGTTGTCGTCGGCAATTGCAGCTGAAAAAGAGGGCTAGAGAGTGGAATGATAGAAAGAGCTAGAGAATAAGGAGAAGAATATGATGAGAGAGATAGAGAGGGTGTGAGAATGAGAATGGGAATTTCATCCCATTTTCTCCCTTATATATTTTTAACAAATATTCTTACCATGCCACCTAGATTCACAAATTTTCATCTCCCTTTCATTTCACCACCTCATTAGTTCATGCACACATCACCACTCTGTTAACTTGAATTTATAAAGTATATACATGGATTAGTACATATACACCAAGATATTCTTATATATATACTTACATATTCATATCCACATTATATATGTATATGAAACAATTAATTTCTCAAATTTCTCTTTAAATTTTCATCCATACTTGTAATTAAATTATTATCACATGGATTAAACTTTCAAATTGTTAAAAAAAAAATTCAGAAATTAGAATTTAGGGTGTAAATTCATAATTTAAATAATTTGGGCATTACATTTAGATTATCAAAATTCTTTCTGATTTATGGTGTCAACATATGAAAATGCTAAAAAAGAAAATTTTGGTTGTAACCTCAATAAGTTGGTTAAAGAAAATATTAAATTCAATTCAATAATGAAGATGAAGATTAAGATTGAATAATGGAGATTAGAGAAACCCATTTGTAACCGCAAGGAATAACATAAGTTAAAGTAGATAGATAGAAAAATAGAGATTAGGGCAAAGAGTTTAAAGAAACTTATTTTTTATTTGACTTATAAGTTACAATTGATTTAAATAAAATTTAAAAAGAATCAAAAAACTGAGTTATTTTTGACAACTTTGTACATAGCTTTCAAAAAGGGATACTCAGCATGAACAAGTCTGAGTTTAAGCTTCATCACTTTCGACAGCTCTATACATACTTTCGAATGTTTTACAGAGAGTTCAGTTCATTATAAAACTAACTCATTTTTATTAGTGTTTCTGGTTATTTTTCTTAAACTGTCGGGAAAAACTTTCGATAGATCAAGATTTATTTTTGACAATATTTTTAGAGAGTTCTGTAAATTACAGAACTGATCCATTTTCAACAGTTTTTTTTTTGAAATATTTGGTTCCGTTAAAAATGCTTTCGATGGCAATACATAGCTTTTAAAAATGAATTTCTGAGTTTGAAACATATAATCGCTTGTTACTGTTACCTGTCAAAAGTCCTACACTCATTTTTGATGGCTACTTGACTTTTTCGCTGAATTTTAGCAAACGTTTTCAATTCTTTTTTGCTATAAATTCAAGCTTTTATAAAGAGTCTCATATGAAGTTTTATAACAATTTCTGAGCTATTGCTTTTCCAAACTCTGAGAGAAATATTTCTAAAGATTTCTTGAGCTTTTCTTTTCAATTTTTTATTGTTTTTCTCACACACAAGCTTGTGCTTCCAGTTCTTTAATCTTAGCATAGGCTATTGTTTTGTGAGTTTCTGGTGATCCAGTGATCACAAATTCTATTATATTGTGTTGTAGTGAATCTTGAGTGAGTGATGTTTGTAGGATTTGCGACTCTAAGTAGATCTTACTGGATCATTGGCATAAGCGTGATTTTGATTTTTCAAACCAGTCATACTGTTATTTTTTCCATAGGAGTTAGAAACGAGGATGTAAAACAAGTGGATCGAACCTCGATAATATTTTATTGTGTTTGCGGAGTTTGCTCGTTCTAACTTTTTCTTTCTTCATATTGTTTATAACTGTGTTTATTATTTTTGCATATTGTTTAAATCAGAGATATTGTGCAATTATTTTAATTTTCACGAAATTTGATTAGCATCACCTATTCAACCCTCCTCTAGATGATTTTCATGATGATGACCACTCATTAAGCTATTTATGTACTAATAACTCCTATTTTAATCATTATGTGTTTTTAATTTAGATCAAGCACTTGGATGGAGGTTAACAGGATTATAGCTAATATTGCAAAACTAAAAAGGAGGTGATTGCAAATATCTAACTCAAGCTACTAATTTATTAAGATATATTGGAGCTTGCGTGATGGGTCAAAAGATTGCTAAATTTATTTAAGTATTACGTGAGGTAAGAAGAATTAAAGTAAAAATTTAATTTGGCACTAGAATTCATATTCATACATATGCATATATATAAGGGTTTTTATACTTCAGCCGCCAGTTAAGAGAGTTCCTCAGTTGGCACTGTCGTGCCCATTCTATACCACATATCGGTGACAGAGCGTAGACGTTAAAAAAATATAAAAATGCTACCCAAAGAACTGTCAATCACGTTGACCAGGATACCCCCATTTTTACTTTTAGCCTAACAAAAACTCATTCACAACAAATTTTTACCGAAAATTTATAATTTTCAGATAAATTTTCGTTGAATTATCTACAGTATAAATTTCTTAATCCATCTACATCGAAAATATAAAGTCAAAAAAAGATCGGATCAAGATGATGAGCAAGAAAAGCAGCAGCCGAAAAAGGTAAAAATCATGTGTGAAAACCTAAAAAACTTGTTGTAATATATAGTTTTTTTATTGTTATTTTTCTGATATTTTCAATTCATATAGATTTAATAATAAAATTTAAATGAATAGAAAAATGAAATTTGATGTAGGGCAGCCATATAATTTTTTTGTATTACAAATGTACAGTGTAAAAATTAATGAAATACAATGGTTAATGATTTATTTTGCAGATATTTTATAAATCCGATATTCTCGTAACTACCACAATATTTGCAGATTGGTTGGATAATATTTCATGCAAATTTAATAAATTGCGACTATGGTCAATCTTGGTACTAAGAAATGCTTCATTCTCAATGCACATTATAATTGCGATCAAGGTCGCAGTACGCATACACTCATATATTATCAAAATATATTAGCAATGCGATCATTGTCGCAGTCCTAGTATAACACAACTTTCAATCTAATATAACGAGTGCGACCTTAGTCGCAGACCTTAAATCCTGTCAACCGTAGTACAGAAAAATCTTAGTCGCAGTCCTTACTAAATAGTAAAAAATTTCAAATGAATAATGAACAAAATATGCATAGAAATAATAGACAAAACATGTTATCGTTAAGCATTACGGCCATAGTCGCAGTCCTTATTCGCACGCCTTATGCAACAGAATTTTAAAAGTTTATAAATGCAACAAAGGTCGCAATCTTAGCAACAATCAGACCTAACAAAGTAGATTAGCCCTGCGACCGTTCGAGCAGTCCGCGTATATAACAAGTTATAAAATACTATATTAATTACTCTGACCTAATTGCAGTAATTAATATCCTATCTACCGTGATAAAGTAACAGTCTCAAAAAAAAGTGCACTAAAATTAATCTCAATAAAGGAAAGATCTACACCATACAAAATTTAAACATAAAGAAAAAATATTATATAAAAAGCTAATTTGTAGTTCACATCATAAACTTCTGAAAAAGGGTACTCTTTGGATTCTCCCGCCATAACTGATTCAATTAAATATTTAATTTCTTTTTATCTCTTCTTCGAATACTCAACCGTCACCTCTATACTTATTATTACTATTCACGTCGTTTCATAATATTGACCTTTTTGTAGTACATATAGTAATATATTTAAAAGAACTCATATCTAAAAAAAAATTGTGTTCTTCTTCTTCAATTTGATTTAAACTTCCTGAAATAATTTATTCTTGAATTATGCCTTCCCCATCTTCTTTGTCTGAACACTCATATTTCAACTTCAATCATTCTCCCACCGATCTTCTTTCTTCAAGAGATACTAGTGAATCTGATGGTAGTCTAGACTTTCTCCTTTTGACTATCTCACTACATCGAATATTGTTACTTCTAATCCTCCTCTTCAAGAGGATGATCAAGTTTTCATAGCGCCTAGTGAGGAACTTATTCCTTTACCACTTTATAAAAACATGCTTGATGAAAATATGTCCTCTGATGCTGAAGGCTTGCTTTCTTTGAGCATATTCTCTGAAAGTTCTTCTCGACACCGATTTAAGAAGAGCTTGATACAGATGATCCATTTTGAGAGTTTATCAACGAACCAAAGTACCCCAAAAAGAGAGAAAAAAGTGAAGAGGACAGCGAGTCGGCCGATGAGGGAGAGGATGGGGGAAGAAATTGAAATACACCTAGAGGGGGGGTGAATAGGTGTAATTGCTAATCTAATGATCTTTTTAAATTTTACTTAAGTGAGGATGCAACGATCTCTCAAAACACGACTAAGAGCCGAATACCCCTTGCGAGGTTCTGAACTCCTTCCTCCCAATTCCCCTTAAATGGGTTAGAGGTGCGCAATGCAACCGTGTTGTATTGAGGTGTGATCGAACAATTCCAAGTATGAAATGCTATGATGAAATGCACACAAGTATTGTAGCAAGAAATATTGAAGGCAAGTTAAGTAAACAAGTAAGGATAGCACAAATAAGAGTTAGTTCACAAGCAACAAATTGGAAGTAATTTAAAGCAAGAAAATAAGCAAGAGGAACGCCAAGCCAATCGCAAACAAGGTGATTTGTTTCGAGGTTCGAGCCCGTAGCTCTAGTCCCCGCCTTCACCTCCGTGAAGGGTTTCCACTATCCCCGTAGGATCCCGTACAAGAAAGGCCTCCAAAGACCTCAAGCCCGTAGCTTCACCTTACAAAGAAGTTCCCCTTAGGAACTTGTCTCCACAAGAACAAAAGATTACAAATTTGTGATCTCAACTAGACCACAACACTCTTTCTCTTTTACAAACACTCTCACACTTTTACAACTTCACCTATAGAGAGAATATGAAATTTTTGGCACTATGAAGTGTGGTGAGAAAAGCTTCAGTTGTAGAGTGATATTAGAGATCAAACAACAACTGAAAAACCAAATTGAAAGAATGGAAATGAAAGCTTTAAACTATTTTTCTCTTTTTCTTGAAAACAATGAAAACTTGTAATTTTTTCTTGGTAAATAACTAAGGCCTATTCTCCACTATTTATAGGGAGAGAATAGGTTAAAAACCCTGATTTTTCCTGCTAAAATCTTCTGCAAAAGCACCCCAACAACTCCTAAAACTCTGTTAAAGAGAAACCCAAAAACAGTTTTTCAGAAATGCCCAAAGAGGAAAGAGCCGTTGGGCTTGTTGCAGGCTTACCGGTCGACTGCCGGTCGACCGGGTCTCTGCTGGCAAAAGAGCCGTTAGGGCTCCGGTCGACTGCCAGTCGACCGATCTCACAGAAGGAAACCCAGTTTCCTTCTATCGGTCGACCGACCCAGTCGACCGAAAAATACAGAGAGCAGGCCACAAAAAATCAGTCGACCGATATTTAGGGTCGGTCGACCGGCAGACATGCACAGCCTCGTGCATGTCTGGCCACAGCAGCCGGTCGACTGATATTTAGGATCGGTCGACCGGTCTGCCTGGAAAACAGTTTTCTGGGCAGATTTTTGAGTTAGAAAAATTTGTAGAAATTCCTTTAAAAATCTTAAGCTAAGAGTTATGCTGAAAATAGTTTATATACATGTATTTAAACAAGTTTTGAAGATATAAGGCTTTGGGTACATGTATGTATTAAACTAAGGCATAAACTTAGAAACACCATTTTCAAAAACATAGACATATTCAAAACACATGTGTGTGCAAATCCTAGAGCCAAAATTTACATATTCTATCTTTAACAAAAACTACACTTACAAGCTTCTAGGTCTTCAAGACTTCAACATGGGCAATCTTCACTTGATCTTCAATATTGCACTTTGAGCCCAATTTGACTTGTCTTGAGTCCAATAGCTTGTATATGAGTCCAAAATCTTTGTATATGAGTGAGAGTACTTCTAGTATGATAATAAACCTGAAACACACTTAAACAACAAATAATATTAGTACCAATAACTAATATGTTTTGTAATCATCAAAATACACTAAACATGGGTTGATTGTAACCTTGGGCCAACAATCTCCCCCTTTTTGATGATGACAAAACATATGAGTTATTAAACAAATAAAAGAGGAAAAGCTTGAAAAGCTCCCCCTTAAACAATGCTATATATTTAACATGAATATGAGAAACTATGTAAGCATACAAAAATCATGTTTTAAAACAAAATCATCACCATAAATAAGAAACTCAAACATGAACCAAATATTAAAACAACTAAAAACAACTTAGTATTTCTCCAAACTCATACATTTTTCTCCCCCTTTTTGTCATACATCAAAAAGGGTTAAACAAAAAAAAATTTAACACATATTAAAAACCAAAACAAAACAAACTAAGATACTTTAAGTATCAATTTTACAAACATTTAATTCACCACAAATAAAAGAAAATCTTGCATAATCTAAAGGTTTTGTGAAAATATCCGCAAGTTGAAAATCGGTAGAAACAAATCGATATCAATGTCACCTTTTTCAAAGTGATCTCTAAGAAAATGATATCTAATGTCTATATGTTTGGTTTTACTATGTTGATTAGCATTTTTGGTCATGTGAATAGCACTAGTATTATCACAATAAATTTTAACATGATCAAAATGTAAATCAAAATCGAGAAGAGTATGTTGCATCCAAAGAACTTGTGCACAACAAGCTCCGGCCGCAACATACTCCGCCTCGGCGGTTGAAAGGGCTACACTATTTTGCTTTTTGGAAGACCAAGACACAAGACAATTGCCCAAGAATTGGCAAGTGCCACTTGTGCTCTTCCTATCTACCCTACAACCGGCATAGTCGGCATCCGAATAACTAGTCATGGTAAATTGGTTAGTTTTCGGGTACCATAAACCTAAATCAATTGTGCCCTTAAGATACCTAATTATGCGTTTTACCGCAATTAAGTGTGATTCCTTAGGACAAGATTGAAAACGTGCACATAAACATACGGAAAACATTATATCCGGCCTACTAGCCGTAAGATAGAGTAAACTACCAATCATGCTACGAAATAATTTGATGTCTACTTCCTTACCTTGTTCATCCTTGTCAAGTTTTGTAGTGGTTGCCATGGGAGTCTTTGCTACTTTGGATCCTTCAAGCCCGAACCTCTTGATGAGTTCTTTGGTGTACTTGGCTTGGTTGATGAATGTCCCATCACTACGTTGCTTGATTTGAAGTCCAAGAAAGAAGTTGAGCTCCCCCATCATAGACATCTCAAATTCCCTTTTCATGCATGATTCAAAATTCTTGCAAAGAGAAACATTAGTAGATCCAAAATAATGTCATCAACATAAATTTGAACTATGAGGATATCTTGATCTACATGTTTGGTAATAATGTTTTATCTACTTTTCCTTTCTTAAAATTATTTGAAAGCAAAAATGAAGACAATCTTTCATACCAAGCCCTAGGGGCTTGTTTCAAACCATATAATGCTTTATCTAATTTATAAACATAATTAGGGTGTGTAGGATCAACAAACCCGGGGGGTTGTTCAACATACACCTCCTCATCAATATAACCATTAAGAAAAGCACTTTTTACATCCATTTGAAATAACTTAAAATCTTTAAATGAGGCATATGCTAAGGTCATCCGTATGGCTTCGAGCCGTGCTACGGGTGCAAAGGTTTCTTCAAAATCAATCCCTTCGATTTGAGTGTAACCTTGGGCAACTAACCTAGCCTTGTTTCTAACTACATTACCCGATTCATCCAACTTGTTCTTAAAGATCCATTTAGTGCCAATAGTAGGTCTATCTTGGGGCCTAGGAACAAGGTGCCAAACTTGGTTGCGCTCAAATTGATTGAGCTCCTCTTGCATGGCAAGCAACCAATATGAATCGGCCTCGGCCTCGAGGACATTTTTAGGTTCTATGTGTGAAATAAAAGCAAAATTACCACAAAAATCTTGAATCTTAGAGCGAGTGGTTACCCCTTTTGATACTTCACCTATGACGAGGTCCTTGGGATGATGAGGATTGAATCTCCAATCCTTTGGTAGTGGTTGAGAGGGCTCCTCTTCATTTGCTTGATGTTCATTTCCTTGAGCCTCTTCCACTTTGGCTTCACTTCCATCACCATCCTTTGGCTTGTCTCCCATGGTAGAAGCATCCTCTAAGGTCACTTTCTCCAAGCCTTCATCTAAAGCATCAATTTCTACACAATTCTTAACAAACTTGTTAGATTCCTCAAATTTAACATGAATAGATTCCTCAATAGTCAAAGTTGACCTATTGAAGACTCTATAAGCCTTACTAGTATTTGAGTAACCTACAAAAATAGCCTCATATGATCTAGCATCAAATTTTCCCAAATTAATATTTGTATTTAAAACAAAACATTTGCAACCAAACACTTTGAAATAAGAAACATTAGGTTTTCTAGAAAAATACATCTCATAAGAAGTCTTAGTAGTATTTTTACATAGGAAAACACGATTTGCAATGTAATATGAAGTATGAACGGCCTCGGCCCACAAATAATGTGGTAGACCATATTCATTTAACATTGTCCTAGCCATCTCTTGCAAAGTACGATTTTTCCGCTCAACTACTCCATTTTGTTGTGGAGTTCTAGGACAAGAAAGTTCATGTTTTATTCCATGTTCCTCACAAAAAGTGGTAAAGGGAAGGTTAATGAACTCACCTCCTCTATCACTTCTTATTTTAATTATTGAGGAGTCATTTTCCTTTTCAACTCTTTTCTTAAAGGCTTGAAAATATGAAAAGGTTTGACTTTTATGTTCAAGAAAATAAACCCAAGTAAAACGCGAAAAATCATCTACTAAAACATAAGCAAATCTACTCCCACTTAAACTTTTGGTTTGTGTAGGGCCAAATAAATCCATGTGGATTAGCTCTAATGGACGTGATGACATGATATCCTTAATTGATTTGAATGAGGACTTAGTTTGTTTCCCAAATTGACATGCGTCACAAACTCGGTCCTTTTCAAAGTTCAATGAAGGAATACCCTTCACCATTTCCTTAGAGTTAAGCCTAGAAATATGGTCAAATGAAACGTGGCCTAATCTCCTATGCCACAACCAAGAGTCGTCATCGAGGGCTTTTAAACATGTTATATTGCAAGACATATTTAACATATCAATCATATAAACATTGCTTTCACGAAAACCGGAAAATACACAAACATTAGAAGTTCTATCAATCACTTTACAAGAAACATTATCAAAAACAACATCAAAACCTTTATCACAAAGTTGACTAACACTCAAGAGATTATGCTTGAGGCCATCAACTAAAACCACATTTTCAATTAAAGGAGAGGTGCCAAGTTTTACATTACCAATACCGACGATTTTACCCTTGGCGTCATCTCCGAAGGTGACGGTGCCACCTTCATGATATCTTGATAGGGTTGCAAAGTTGTTGATGTCCCAAGTCATGTGCCTTGAGCAACCGCTATCAAGATACCATAAACCTCTACGTCTTTGAGCTTTGGAGAGTACCTACATCATTTAAAACAATGGTTGACTTTGGTACCCAAACTTTCTTGGGTCCTTGAAAGTTAGTGTTACGAACCCAAACATTATGAGATGATGCACTTAGTCTATCATAGCAAAAGTTAGCTAAGTGTCCTTTCCGTCCACAATGTGAACATGAGTACACTTTCCTATACATAAATGCATGGTGTGTATGTGAAGTGTGAGCAAGCTTTGGGGGTTTACCATGTTGTTTAGGTTGTGTAGCATGAACATGAACATGAGCATGATGAACATTTTTCTTGGGAGCTTGTTTCTTAGGAAACATATTCTCCATCTTCTTTTTATCAAACTCACTACATTTTTTCAAAACAACATCTAATGAGTCTAATCTTTCCTTAAGCATGGCAATCTCATTAGAATCTACAAATGGGGTCTTTCCTTTACAAGCAATCTTATATTTTTCAAATCATTTTTAGTGGAAACTAAAGAAGAATGTAAATCATTATTTTCTTTAGAAAGATTTACAATTTGAATATTAAGAGATTCATTATCCTTTTTCATTTTTAAATATTTCTTTTTTAAGAAATCATAATTGCTAGAAAGTTCCATAAAAGCTTCTCCTAGCTCATCCATGGATAAATCATCATCAAGAAGAGTTGAGGGGGATACCTTGCTTGTGCTCTCATTTGCCATGAAGCACATGTTGGCGGTGTCGATCTCCTCCTCGGATTCACTTTCGTCATCCCATGTTGCTTTCATAGCCTTCTTCTTGTATGGCTTCTTGGATGAAGATGGCTTCACTTGGTCCGGACACTCCGCTACTATGTGTCCCGGCTTTTGGCAATTAAAGCAAGTGATCTTCCTTTCTTCCTTGCCTCCTTGCCATCTCCTCCTTCCTTGGAACTTTGCCTTGTTGTACATCCTCCGGACATTTTTGACTAGAAGTGAGAGCTCCTCGTCATCTTCTTCTTCGTCATCTTCGTCGGAGTAGGTAGCATGACTTTTGAAGGCAATGGTCTTCTTTTTGGTAGGTGCCATGTCCTCCCTTGCCTTTCTCTCCATCTCATGGGTCTTCAAGTTCCCAATGAGTCCAATGAGCTCAATCTCATCTTTGTCATTGAGTTCCTTCAATGTTGTAGCTTTCACTTCCCATGATGGAGGAAGAGCCCGGATGATCTTTCTCACCCTTTGGTCATTGTTGATTTCTTCACCTAGAGAAGCAAGACCATTAGTAATCTTTGTAAACTTAGTAACCATATCATCTATGGTTTCATTCTCTTGCATGCAAAAATTTTCATATTGGGACCGAAGAAGGTCTATCTTGGCCCTCTTCACTTGTGATGTCCCCTCATGTGTTACTAGCAAATGGGTCCAAATCTCATAGGCGGATTTGCAATGGATGACTCTAGCTATGTCATCATCATTGAGGGCTTGTAGGAGTGCATAATGAGCCCTAGCATTGGCATCAAACTCTTTGGTCTCAATTTCGGACCAAGTAGATTCATCACCGGGGGGTACACTAAATTGTTTAGTCACGGCCTTTGCAACTCGACTACCTAGAGATTGCAAGAACACGGTCATCTTAACCTTCCATATGGGAAAGTTAAGTCCATCAAACTTAGGTGGGGTCTTAATTCCATCGGCCATGTTTACTATGTGGAAATGAATGAAGTGATTAGCAATAAAAGGATCTCTCTAAGGTTGTTAAGCCAAATCCTAGAGTCCAAGCTCTGATACCAATTGAAATACACCTAGAGGGGGGGTGAATAGGTGTAATTGCTAATCTAATGATCTTTTTAAATTTTACTTAAGTGAGGATGCAACGATCTCTCAAAACACGACTAAGAGCCGAATACCCCTTGCGAGGTTCTGAACTCCTTCCTCCCAATTCCCCTTAAATGGGTTAGAGGTGAGCAATGCAACCGTGTTGTATTGAGGTGTGATCGAACAATTCCAAGTATGAAATGCTATGATGAAATGCACACAAGTATTGTAGCAAGAAATATTGAAGGCAAGTTAAGTAAACAAGTAAGGATAGCACAAATAAGAGTTAGTTCACAAGCAACAAATTGGAAGTAATTTAAAGCAAGAAAATAAGCAAGAGGAACGCCAAGCCAATCGCAAACAAGGTGATTTGTTTCGAGGTTCGAGCCCGTAGCTCTAGTCCCCGCCTTCACCTCCGTGAAGGGTTTCCACTATCCCCGTAGGATCCCGTACAAGAAAGGCCTCCAAAGACCTCAAGCCCGTAGCTTCACCTTACAAAGAAGTTCCCCTTAGGAACTTGTCTCCACAAGAACAAAAGATTACAAATTTGTGATCTCAACTAGACCACAACACTCTTTCTCTTTTACAAACACTCTCACACTTTTACAACTTCACCTATAGAGAGAATATGAAATTTTTGGCACTATGAAGTGTGGTGAGAAAAGCTTCAGTTGTAGAGTGATATTAGAGATCAAACAACAACTGAAAAACCAATTGAAAGAATGGAAATGAAAGCTTTAAACTATTTTTCTCTTTTTCTTGAAAACAATGAAAACTTGTAATTTTTTCTTGGTAAATAACTAAGGCCTATTCTCCACTATTTATAGGGAGAGAATAGGTTAAAAACCCTGATTTTTCCTGCTAAAATCTTCTGCAAAAGCACCCCAACAACTCCTAAAAACTCTGTTAAAGAGAAACCCAAAACAGTTTTTCAGAAATGCCCAAAGAGGAAAGAGCCGTTGGGCTTGTTGCAGGCTTACCGGTCGACTGCCGGTCGACCGGGTCTCTGCTGGCAAAAGAGCCGTTAGGGCTCCGGTCGACTGCCAGTCGACCGATCTCACAGAAGGAAACCCAGTTTCCTTCTATCGGTCGACCGACCCAGTCGACCGAAAAATACAGAGAGCAGGCCACAAAAAATCAGTCGACCGATATTTAGGGTCGGTCGACCGGCAGACATGCACAGCCTCGTGCATGTCTGGCCACAGCAGCCGGTCGACTGATATTTAGGATCGGTCGACCGGTCTGCCTGGAAAACAGTTTTCTGGGCAGATTTTTGAGTTAGAAAAATTTGTAGAAATTCCTTTAAAAATCTTAAGCTAAGAGTTATGCTGAAAATAGTTTATATACATGTATTTAAACAAGTTTTGAAGATATAGGCTTTGGGTACATGTATGTATTAAACTAAGGCATAAACTTAGAAACACCATTTTCAAAAACATAGACATATTCAAAACACATGTGTGTGCAAATCCTAGAGCCAAAATTTACATATTCTATCTTTAACAAAAACTACACTTACAAGCTTCTAGGTCTTCAAGACTTCAACATGGGCAATCTTCACTTGATCTTCAATATTGCACTTTGAGCCCAATTTGACTTGTCTTGAGTCCAATAGCTTGTATATGAGTCCAAAATCTTTGTATATGAGTGAGAGTACTTCTAGTATGATAATAAACCTGAAACACACTTAAACAACAAATAATATTAGTACCAATAACTAATATGTTTTGTAATCATCAAAATACACTAAACATGGGTTGATTGTAACCTTGGGCCAACAGAAATAATGAAGAGGAAAACGAGAAAAAGAAGACGACGAATCTGCTTATGATGGTGATGACGATGAGAACTAAGATTTTTTAATCTTTTTATATTCACCTTATTTTTGTCTTCTTTTAAGAGCTTTAATGCTCTTTTTTGTATGGTCTCTCTCTGACCATATTATGTTATAAATAAAATTTAAGTCGATCTGAAAATGATCTTCCATATTTTTAATATACCATGTAAAGTATATTTCTTTTATGCATTTTAATTCGCTGTGATCACAGGACTTTGATTATTTTATAAATACTGGTACCATGGTCACGGACCTAATATATTGCCCGAAAATATTATTATTATACGATAAAAATATAATCATTTATTACAAAATAATGTAAATCTTTTATTAAGAAGTTAATTATGGTCGCACTCTGTGATTATAAATGAAAAGTTATTAGTTTTGCATCTCAACTGTGACTATGGTCATAGTACTCAGTTAATAATTTCTCAAGTAAAAAATTGTGATTATGATTGCAGTATATAATTAACTATATTGATACATGAAACTGTGATCATGGTCGCAGTCCTGACAAAAATAGTTTGATCATCGTATATTCAATCAAGTTAAAAACTGCGATCATGATTGCAATCCAAAGTTAACTAAATTGATAATTGATACTGCGATCATGATTACAATCCTCTCAAAATAGTATATTTCACTGTATATCGTAAATTAAAAAACTGCGACTACAATCACAGTGTGTAACACAAATACAAAGCTCGTCTCATGCACAAAAAAGAGACAATGACCGCAGTAAAGAATAAATATATAAAATCATAAGTAAACTGCGACTATAATCGCAGTTCTTATTCACCATTTTTACTTTTAACCTATCAAAAAACTCATCCAGAGCATGCTATCGTTAAGCATTATAATCCTAGTTTAGTCTGTTTTAGATCCATGTGTAAAGATTAGATAGTGTGATATGCTCAAGTTCACAATACACACACGTTTTATGTTTTGGATATTGGTTTTCGATTTTTGGTTTAAGCGATATTGGTTTTCATGAATTGTTAGATCAAAACAAGTTTAAATGGTTTATATATAGTAGATTCATTCTATATACATGCATGCTTAACTTCCTAGACAAACTTATTTTGACTTACCTATTCATGTGGTTTGGTGTTTTGTATTTTTAACAAAATATTATTTTTGGAATTAAAGACAAAATTATAATATATATATGTTTCATGTATATTAGACTTATGTCCATATGCAACATGCTTCAATATGTTTAATTATCATGTTTTTGTATTTAAATGAGTTTTAGGAAAAATCAGATTTCCTATTGAAAATTCAAGTTTGGTAAAATACAGTTTTTGGTTTTTAATAAAATTTGTAAGACACAAAAATGATTCAATATGTTTAAAATTTGTCTTGAAATTTTATCACATGTTTGTATATCAATGAAAAATGATAAAACTATTTTTGTGGAATTTTAGAAGATTTATGAGATTTATTAGAATATTTTTTAATAAGTTTTTCTGACCCAGAACAGTGCCTGACAGGCTCTGTCGGCGACCGCACGGTCGACCGAACCATGAGCCGGTCGATCGGGCGGTCGACCGACGTGCACAGCCTGTGCACGTCTGGCCTGGCACTTGGGCCGGTCGACCGGGCGGTCGACCGGACCAGAGAGCTCTGCTCTCTGTTTTTCTACGGTCGACCGGCCGGTCGACCGCAGGTCTCCAACGGTCATAATTATGACCGTTGGCGGTCGACCGCCAGCCATATCTGGCTGTAAAAACAGCCAACGGCTAGTTTTCTGTTTGGGCCTATATAACCCCATTCCTTTGGGATTTTGGATAAGTTTTCAAGAGCAAAAATTTCAGAGTTTCTCTAGTGTTTAAAACAAGTTTTCAAAAGAGTTTTAGTGCCAAAAAGATCCATCTTATTTGTTTTAAGTGTTTTGTTTATTTCACAGAAAATAGGTTTTTGGGAATTAGTTTCTTGGTCTAAAATTCTATATCTATTTGGTATTTTCCCATGAGATTTTCTTTGATCAAAACACTTGATTTTTCACACTTGAGCTTATCTTCTATCCTATTCTATTAGGATCTTTGTTTTATGAAAAAAGAGATTGTTTGTGGTTGAGATATACCACTTGTTGTGAAAACCTTTTTTTTTGTGGGTGCTCCCTCTTTGGTAGAGGTTGAGATTGTGGTTTACTCCGTCTTGGTGAGGTGGAGTTGGATTGGGTTAGTATCCCTCTTCGGTAGAGGTGATTGTGGTTGTTTGGCTAAGGGCCTACCCCTCTTGTTGAGGTGGTGATTGTTTGCCTCGGTGGAGGTTGTATTGTTTGAGAGAGGAGTTCGGTACTCCCGGTTGTTGTACAAATCCTCCTCGGTGGAGGTTCCCTCGGTGGGAGTCCTCGGTGGACGAGTTAGTGGATTGGAAATCCTTCTCGGTGAAGGCGGGGACGTAGAGCTCGGTGCTCGAACCTCGAAACACATCTTCTTGTTTGCCTTTGATCCATTGTCTCTTAACCTCTCTCTTTAATTGTGTTGTGCATCATTCATATCATCATATCTTATACGCTTGAGTTGTGCATTGATTCATATTGTCATATCTCTTTTATGCTTGTGTGTTTGTGTGCCTCACTTGTACTTAACCACGAGAGCTTCATATAGCACCTCAACTCTTATTCAGAGGAATCAAGAAGAGTTAGTCCAGAGCCCTTCACGGAAAATTCGGCTACACTCGTTGGTTGTACTAAGTGTAGTTGCAAATTAGTTTTAATTTCTGCATTTAGTTTTTAGATTAGCATTATCACCTATTCACCCCCCTCTAGGTGATTTCAATTGGTATCAGAGCCTCTGCTCCTGATACTTGGTTTAACAACCTAGGAGTGTGATCTTGGACTTGCTAATCTATCTTTTGCATTTGCCACTATTTGTTTGCACACACTCATGGATTGCTTGTCACCTCCCATGTTTGATGTCTCCAACATTGACGTGCGGAAATATAGGATGTCCATCTACCTAAAAATCCTAGGTTTGCATGTTTTCCTTGCCGCTACCAAGAAATACTATCTTGGTAATAGCAATCATATGGGGGCCAATACACAAGCCCTTGAGGCTATTAGAAGCACGCTTTCTAAAGAATATCTTATGCTTGTTTCTAACTTTGATTCTGCCTTTGCAGTGTGGAACAAGTTGACCACCTCCACCTCCAAGCTTCAATTGCCAATCCAACAAGAGGAAGAATATAGTAGAGAATCCGAGTCTCAATGCTACATTGTCCAAGGGAATGACTCCCTTGAGGTATCTTCAGAATCTCAATTAGATAATAATGAAGCTAGTTCTTCATGTGATGAGAATATTGATGCCCATACTTTAAATGAAGAACTATCTATTGTGTGTGAAAAATTGATTGAAAAATATAAAGTTTTGAAAAAGAAAACTTGTAAATTAAATAAAGAAAAAGAGGATTTGTTTTCAAAACTTGAGTTGGTTTTGCAAGAGAAGGTTGAGATTTCTAATGAAAGGGATTCATTGAAGTCTAAACTTGAACTTGCCTTAAAAGAAAATGAGATTTTGAAAAATAGAAATGATTGTAATGAAGTTTTGAAGAAAAATAAAGTTATGACTTCTAAACTTGGTTTTGTTTTAAAAGAAAATGAATCTTTAAAATAAAAATTGCTTCTATTTCAAAGGATTTAGAAAATTGTTTAAAGAAGAATATTGTTTTGAAAAATGATATGTCTACACATGTTTGCCATGCTTCACCTAGATCACCCCTTACATACTCCACTTCTTCTATAATTGAAAAAGATATAAATTTGTTGAAGAATAATATGGATTGTTTGGGCTCCACTTTAAGCCAATGTGTTGTGAATCATACACGTTTGGAATCTTTATTTCAAAAGAAACAAGTTCCATCTATACATGCACACCCTTCACAGCATACACATGCTTCTCACGGTCACCACCATCACATGTATGCTCATGTGTACACATGTACACATTGTGGATGTAAGGGCCACCTTGCTAGATTTTGCTATGATAGAATACATGTTGAAAATTTAGCAAATAAATTTATTTGGGTTAGAAAAGGTACTAACCCCCATGGACCCAAAAAGATGTGGGTATCAAAGACCACCCCTATTATGTTTGATGTAGGTGTGGGCTCTTGCATGACGTGAGAGTATAGGTACCTTAGAGTGGATGCATTCCGAGCTTTATGAAGACTATATGGATGCATCACTTTTAAGGGATGTTTGGTGGGAGGACCACCTTATTTTGGAGACATGGAGAGTTGCCTCATAGGTTTTGGTAACGGTCTCTTACTTCTTATTTATTTATGCATGATTTTTATGTTCATTATTTATAGCATGTTTTGGATGTTTATAGATTATTATGATAATGTCATAATTATTAGATCCTTGACATACATGTATAACTTTTGAGACACCCATATTTAATATGGATCATTATTTTTGTGTTCTCGCATATGTTTAGCTATCATGTTTATCATAGCTCTAATATCATGTGGATTTACATAATGATTGTTTTTTATCATGATGATTTATGTCTCGTTTTATGCTTCAAGTTTTGAATATATGTTTAAATGTTAGTTTTCATTAAGACTAGGATTTATACTTGTACATATAGTAGGCCACAAATAAATTTTTATATGGTTGTGCTTGAACGTTCATTTTTACCCATTAGATGTTTTAGTATAGTCTAGTTTTGATGATTCATGCATTTGACTTGTATTCTTATTTTATCCATATTTTCATGTTCATGTGATTTTTGTTTAACTTCATGTATATGTCCATCTTGTCTAAACTATTGATTATACATATACATCCTTTGAGCCACGTGCCTTAATGCATATACATTTGTGAACTCGTTATGTTTTAGAGATGTATGTATACTTTAGTTTATACTTGACATACATATGCCTTGAAGAAATCAAGTTTTGATGATTTTCATGTTTTGAGGAATATTGAGCTTGATTGACTATTTTCGTGATTATATGTTTCACATAACACTTGTGCACTCACTTCATTTAAATGTTTCTCATGATTGTGTTTTCATGAGTATGATATGGGCTTTATAGACTTTGAGTGTTTAGTGCCATGTGATTTACATGTATTTCATGAAAAATATTTATGTTTTATTCCTTGCTTGAAGGATTTCGTACTAGTTAACAAGTTTTTCCATTTAACTAGTTGCGATATTATTCGTTATGGTAGAGTTTTCAAACATACTATATTTTTCAAACCTATTTTTGAAAACCCCTACCTTCCAAGGGCGGTTGGATGGGAGACCATACCTTATATGTTTTATATTGAAAATCATTTTAAACTTGAGCATGAATGGGTGGTAGGTTATATGAGATGTACACTCGATATTATTGTTGTTTCAATTGGTATCATTAGATCTTTTCAATTGGTATCAATATTGACATTTCTTGTATACTCATATATTTTTTTATGTATGTATGCATGCTTACACTTCATTTCCTATAGTATCAATTTCGATTGGTATATAATTTTCATACATATATATGTTTATGCTAAAGCTTGAATTTTTAATGAATATCATATTTCAATTGATTAGTTTTTCGATTGGTATGCTAATACAAGCTTTTGCATAATTTCAATTGGTATTTCATAAAGAGGGAGAAAACTCATATTTTATCTTTCAATTGGTATTTTGTTTACCCTAGATTTCCACTCCCTTACTTTATGATAGAAAATGAATTAAAAAAAATTGTAGAATATTATAATTTCAATTGGTATCATATGCTTAGAAAGAATAATACTCTTTATTGATATCAAGACGTTTATTTGAATGTTTTTAATCGGTATCAAGATGCTTTTGCGTCTTAAAATTGGTATCAATGTTTTTATGTTTCCTTTCAATTGGTATCAAGATGCACTACTTTGACATATTTTTTTTGATATCTTAATTGATTGTCACCCCTTATTTACATCATTTTTGTTTTTAGACAAAAATGGGAAGAACATTGCATTTATTATTTTTAACCCCTTTGTTGATTCTTTGGTTCGAACAAAAAGGGGGAGAAGAATTTATTGATTTGTTTTTACTTTGACCCTTTATTGATGATTGATAAAAAGGGGGAGAAGTATTTTGTATATATGCATGTTTTCAGGATTTATGTTTATGCATATATGTTTTGTTGTGCAAATAGGAGAAAAAGAATTTATGAGTTTTATGTTTGTTTGGCATGTTTATCTCCTTATATTTGCATATATGTTTATTTAGGCATGTGCTTCATTGCCATATCTTATTGCTTATTTCCTATGCATGAGTTAAGGGGGAGCTTCTTTGAATCTTAACTTTAATCCATGCATATATAACTCCATGAGTTTTGTCATCATCAAAAGGGGGAGATTGTTGGCCCAGAGGCCTTCCACTCTAGTTTTGATGATGATTAACTCATGTAGTTATGTTTACTAATAATCTTGTAATTTTAGTTTCAGATCATTAATCAAGATATTAGTTGGTGATTAGCTTCAACAAAGGAGTTTGGAAGCTTTCACATGGTGATTCCAGAGCCCGAGCATCAAGATCATACATTGCACTCGTTGGAGACAAGCTCGGTGGATCACGTTTTGGATCGAGTTAACTTGAAGGCGGAGTTCATCAAGAAGACTTAGGTATCCTAGTTTAGTCTGTTTTAGATCCATGTGTAAAAATTAGATAGTGTGATATGCTCAAGTTCACAATACACACACGTTTTATGTTTTGGATATTGGTTTTCGGTTTTTGGTTTAAGCGATATTGGTTTTCATGAATTGTTAGATCAAAACAAGTTTAAATGGTTTATGTATAGTAGATTCATTCTATATACATGCATGCTTAACTTCCTAGACAAACTTATTTTGACTTACCTATTCATGTGGTTTGGTGTTTTGTATTTTTAACAAAACATTATTTTTGGAATTAAAGACAAAAACTATGATATATATATGTTTCATGTATATTGGACTTATGTCCATATGCAACATGCTTCAATATGTTTAATTATCATATTTTTGTATTTAAATGAGTTTTAGGAAAAATCAGATTTCCTATTGAAAAATTCAAGTTTGGTAAAATACAGTTTTTGGTTTTTGATAAAATTTGTAAGACACAAAAATGGTTCAATATGTTTAAAATTTGTCTTATAATTTTTATCACATGTTTGTATATCAATGAAAAATAATAAAACCATTTTTGTGGAATTTTAGAAGATTTATGGGATTTATTAGAATATTTTTTAACAAGTTTTTCTGACCCAGAACAGTGCCTGACAGGCTCTGTCGGTCGACCGAACCAGGAGTCGGTCGATCGGGCGGTCGACAGACATGCACAGCCTGTGCACGTCTGGCTTGGCACTTGGGCCGGTCGACCGGGCGGTCAACCGGACCAGAGAGCTCTGCTCTCTGTTTTTCTACGGTCAACCGGCCGGTCGACCGCAGGTCTCCAACGGTCATAATTATGACCGTTGGCGGTCGACCGGGCGGTCGACCGCCAGCCGTATCTGGCTGTAAAAACAGCCAACGGCTAGTTTTCTGTTTGGGCCTATATAACCCCATTCCTTTAGGATTTTGGATAAGTTTTCAAGAGCAAAAATTTCAGAGTTTCTCTAGTGTTTAAAATAAGTTTTCAAAAGAGTTTTAGTGCCAAAAAGATCCATCTTATTTGTTTTAAGTGTTTTGTTTATTTCAAAAAAAAAGGTTTTTGGGAATTAGTTTCTTGGTCTAAAATTCTATATCTATTTGGTATTTTTCCATGAGATTTTCTTTGATCAAAACACTTGATTTTCCACACTTAAGCTTATCTTCTATCCTATTCTATTAGGATCTTTGTTTTGTGAAAAAGAGATTGTTTGTGGTTGAGATATACCACTTGTTGTGAAAACCTTTTTTTTGTGGGTGCTCCCTCTTTGGTAGAGGTTGAGATTGTGGTTTACTCCGTCTTGGTGAGGTGGAGTTGGATTGGGTTGTATCCCTCTTCGGTAGAGGTGATTGTGGTTGTTTGGCTAAGGGCCTACCCCTCTTGTTGAGGTGGTGATTGTTTGCCTCGGTGGAGGTTGTATTGTTTGAGAGAGGAGTTCGGTACTCCCGGTTGTTGTACAAATCCTCCTCGGTGGAGGTTCCCTCGGTGGGAGTCCTCGGTGGACGAGTTAGTGGATTGGAAATCCTTCTCGGTGAAGGCGGGGACGTAGAGCTCGGTGCTCGAACCTCAAAACACATCTTCTTGTTTGCCTTTAATTTATTGTCTCTTAACCCTCTCTCTTTAATTGTGTTGTGCATCATTCATATCATCATATCTTATACGCTTGAGTTGTGCATTGATTCATATTGTCATATCTCTTTTATGCTTGTGTGTTTGTGTGCCTCACTAGTACTTAACCACGAAAGCTTCATATAGCACCTCAACTCTTATTCAGAGGAATCAAGAGGAGTTAGTCCAGAGCCCTTCACAGAAAATTCGGCTACACTCGTTGGTTGTACTAAGTGTAGTTGCAAATTAGTTTTAATTTCCGCATTTACTTTTTAGATTAGCATTATCACCTATTCACCCCCCTCTAGGTGATTTCAATTGGTATCAGAGCCTCTGCTCCTGATACTTGGTTTAACAACCTAGGAGTGTGATCTTGGACTTGCTAATCTATCTTTTGCATTTGCCACTATTTGTTTGCACACACTCATGGATTGCTTGTCACCTCCATGTTTAGCCCTTAAGTATTTTTCTTATTATATTTTAGACCTTAATATTACAGTTTTGACCTTAAATTATTAGGTTTTGATATTCGGGCCTTATCTCGGCCATCTGGAGTCAGATTCGGGCGATTTTTGAGCCGTTGCGATCGTGGAGACGAGAGCTATGTATCCGCAGGATTGATAAATAAAATAACACAGAGGTGAGTTGATTGGTAGTGAAAAGTGCATTTTTATCATTATATTTACCATCACATTTTCATATTTATTCCTATAATTCTGCACATTTATTAATATTTTGTGATTTATTGTGTGCAGGCCTCGAAATATTAAAAAGAAAGAATTAAAGCCTAAAAAGAGCCCAAAAGCCCATTTTTAAAGCCCAAGTGCAAAAGTGCAAATATCAATTGTCAAAGTTGCAAATACACAAGGGCCAAAGTTGCAAATATCAAAGAAGAGAGAAGGATAGACTTCTATTCAACCCTAAACACTTGCAGGATGAGGATAAAAGCCAAAGAAGAGAGTGCAAAGATAAGAAAATTCGTGGATAAAAGATTTGGAATATTTGAGATCTAGGTAACTTGATTTCTAAGTTATCTCGAAATCCCAAGATCAAGAGCCAGGATACAGCTTCCAGAAGAAAACGACCAGGTGGACGGACCAGAAGAAGCCACGCGCCAAAGCGCGTGGCCAACAGATAACATTGAGCCGCGGAAACGCGGCCCAAGCCGCGTTTCCGCGCAATTTGGATGAGACCAGGGAACTGTTTTCGTGTACGAGCTTATCCGGGACTCTACCTCCTTCTGCACCTATAAATACCCCTGCAGTGCAACGAGAAACATCGTCCAGAGGCAGAGCCAAGGGCCAAAAGCTAGGGTTTTTAGGTTTTTCTCTTTCTTCTAGTTTAGGTTTTCTTTTCGTTTTTCTTTTGTAAATTCTGTAACTGAGAGTGGAGGAAGCTTTCATGGAGGAAGGAGTCCATGCTTGTACTGAGGTGACAGCGGTGTAAGCCTACTATTTCTTCCATTGTTAATGAAATCCATTTAAGGTTCGTTTTGTTCTTTTATTATTTTATGTTCTTCAACTCTTGTTTATTCTTGTATTTCTCTATTCTTGTTTTCTTCATTTGTTTTTCTCTAATGCCTTGTGAACAATGAGACCCAATTGCATTGACACTGCCTAGCCAAAGAAGAACCCTTGATGGCTTATGGCGATGAACATCCTATACGCCATACTTGCAAGTCTTCCAAGAAAAGGTAAAATCATCGCACGGATCAAAGGTAAGCAGGCTGAAGAGGTTTGTACGTGTTATAAGTTTTTCTTTCTTTTCTTTCTTTAGTTTAGATCCACATCTTCCTAAATTCTTTTCTTCCACTTCATTGTAAATACCACTTCTTCTCTATCTCCTTTCTTCCTAACTTAATATTGAAATAATAAAAATTTTTAGAGATAACTTTCTTTCTTTCTAACTTAACTGTAAATAATAAAAATAAAATAATTTTTAGAGATAACTTACAAACGCTTCCATCGCTAGTCCCTCCCTGAGGATCACGACCCGCATAGCCATTGTTACAGTGGATAGTATTGAACACTGCACACCTTTACTTCTAAATCTAACATCTATATTTTTGTGCGCAGGTAAAGTTCAATCAAAATTTTGGCGCCGTTGCCGGGAAGGGACGGTAAGTTTTTCTCTAAAATAAAAAATTATTAACTAATTCTTTTATTCTTTTCTGTTTGCAGGTTTGGAGAACAGAAAAACAGCAGCAGAAGTGGACATATAGCAACTCTGTGCCTCTGCCCTCGAAGGCAGAGCAGCAGAGCCTGTTACTTTGCCGCGCAAACGCGACAATAGCCGCTGTTCCGCGGCAGTAGCAGTGAACTACTGATCAATTTTTCTGCAGGTTACTGAAAATTGTAATATCTGCTTTCTGCTCTGTTAAAATTTGTTCTGTGATAACCCTGCTTACTGCTAATTAATTCAACAGTAAAATATTTGTTGTTAATGATAAAAATTGATTAGACGTTTGCATATTAGGCACGTGTCTTTTTAATTACTTTATTTTACTGTTGAAGAGTGCTGGAGAAAGGTACGTTCGCATTGCATGTAGAATAGGACTCATCTCTTGGTTGATTTTCATGCTTTGAGTGAATCTTATTTACATATCTTGTACACTTGCACAAAAATATCTTAAGGGTATAACCCATTAACAAGATAAGGTGGGGATTTCATCACCCTTCCTTAGCCCAAAAATCATATCCAAGCACTCACTAACCCAAGCCTAACTTAAAATTAGTAGACGTTGGCCCTAGGGACATCTCGGACTCAATTAGGAGATTATCCTAAGGGGGAACAGTGCTGGAATTTGACTCTTACCAAATCAGTGTCTAGGAAGGGGATTGAGGGCCGAAAGCCCGAAGATTGGTGGTTATTTAATTAAGGAACGTCTTTGACGGAAAACCTCCCACCACTCTTGCCCTGACCTGGCTGATTAACTTGTGGTCAAAGTCTGCACCCTACTTCCCGTGGACAGTCTAACCAGTTATGAGTCGTCTAGGTCATAGGTCTACCCTAACTTAGGTTAGAATTTTTTCTTTTTTATTTGTTTGTTTGTTTTTTTTATTTGTTTGTGTTGGTGTGATATGGCATATAATAATAATTTTTCCAACTTTAATCCATATTACACACCTAACTCTTTTTCGGATATTACCAACCCGGCATATCATAATTTTGACCAATCTAGTGTGCCGGAATGGTCTTATCCGAATGAATATAACCCATACCCCCCATCTTATGACCATAATTTTCATACTTTCAACTCTTCACAGAGTTCATGGGGTTTCGATTCCCCCAAGTCCAATTTTCAACCGACTTGTCCTCCGTCTCCACCTTGTCCACAATATTCCCAAGAGTCATACTCTGATCCACCCATTTAGAATAGAATACCATCTATCGGGGAAATGATAAGTATGCATGAGTCCAAGCAACAATTACCATCAATCGCAGACATGATTATGCGTGAGTCCACCGACTCACAACTTCATCACGATTACACTTCATCCTTTCAAGTCCAATCACACATGATGCACCTATCAACTATGAAAGGATGCTTGCTGCCATGACTCAGGCTAGATTAGCCCGTGATCATGATATAGATATGATGGTTCAATCTTTGCGTTCTCACCGTCCGGCCAATTCTAATATCGCTGACCATTCTCTTAGAGCCGACGAACCAAGTTGCTTTGGACAACAAGATTCTAATTCAGTGCCATCATGTGAACTTGCCGAAACTTCAAATTTTGATAACTTGGTAAGTTTTTTCTTTCCTGAAATAGATCTTGAGCATGAATATGATCATGAACCCCAACTTGATGATTCAATTTTGCTTCCTGATTCAATGATGACTCCGGTGTCTCCACCTGATTTCACTTTTTTCGAGTCAACATTGGATCCTGTTCCAATTCATCATGAAATTGAATCACCCATTTTTGATGATCATATTGAACTTGACCAATTTTGCAATTTTGAAAGTCCCGTGGATAAATTGGCAAGTTCTCATTTTTATGAAATTGAACCCAATGAGATATGTGACCTAGATTCTCAAATCTGTGATCAAGTTCAAATTCCCGAATCATTATTGACTCCTGTTTTGTTACCCGACTTAGGTAATTTTTTAGAGTCAGTCTTGATTCCCACACCTATCATTCCTGAACTTGAATCACCAATATTGAGTCACATTCCATTGTGGGAGGATTATTGTGGACTTGAGCTTCAACTTATTGATTTGGACCCACTTCCTGAACCTAGCCCGACTCCTGAACCATTACTTGATTTAAGTTTCTTTCCTGAGTCGGTATTCGTTCCCGTACTTCCCATGTCCAAGTCAAGCATTCCATCTTTTCACACTCCATTTTGGGACAAGGCGGTTGACACAATTGACTCTGAAAATAATTATGAATTATGGAAATTTGATGGGGTGGAATTTTTAAAAAATGTTAATACAGACATCATTTTAGTGGGTTATACAAAAAGATTTCTGGTGGGTTCCCCCGAATTCCACAAAAGTAGATTGGGCCGCATTTCGTGGACCAATTAGACCACCACAGGAACCACCACTTTAAGGTAACGTCTGCCTTCCCTTATTCTTTTTCATGCATATATGCATTCATTCATACATTGAGGACAATGCATGAGATAAGTGTGGGGGTGGGCTTTACTAACATACTAACATAGGTAAAAACTAACAAAAATCTGCTAATAAAAAAAATCTGAAAAAAAATTATTATAAAAAGGACAATATTTTGACTTATCTTTTGAAAGAAATCTAAGTTAGTCTTAAGAATTAGGAAAATCATGATTAGGATTTCTAAAAACTTCGAAATAAATAAATTGTTGAATTTTTAGGTATAGGAGGAGAAATTGAATAAGTAGTTAGTCTTGATTTTTACCTTAATAAAATTTGCATACCTAATACATATCTAGGATTCTAAGACAAAAACCCTTGTGCCTCATAAAAAAAAATATCCTTAAAAAAAAAATTCACCAATTAAGCTGGATACATGTGCCTCAAGAAGCATAAGTATTCACGCCTAAAGGTGAGTAATAATAAAATAAAGCTCTTAGTTTTGTGGCCTAGTTCACTCGAATTTGAGTCCGCGGGGTGTTTTCTCACCTGGTGCCCTAAAGCCGACTGGTTTGGGAGTCACCGACTTTAAGATCGCTAGATGGGTGGATTAGAAAGCCTAAGAAGACTAAGAAATATAATATATGTAGTAACACATCTAATAATCAATTAGTTAGGAATGAGAGCCTCAAGAAACCTTGATACTTACACGAAAGAAAATTAGATGAGTTATACATATTTTAAAAAAAAACAAAAAAAAGAAAAAAATATAGAGGCATGAGAGTCCAAGTTAAGGAATTCCTAGTAAAAATTCATAAGGATGCATATGATTTTTGGTAACGAAAAAGACTATACACAAAATTCAATTTTGATTCTTACTTAAAAATGAAAACAATTTACCTTATAAAGACTAAGTTTGAAGAATGAATAAAAATGATAATCCTAAAACTTATAGACTACTTAGTCTCTTCAAATATAATTCAAATATTTACCGTTTTATGGATTTTGTGGGTGCAATCCGCTGAAAACCCTCACGAGACAACACTCGTCCTCTAGGGTAACCTAGAGGTTTAACGGCTTGTTGCACATGCTAAGTGCAACCGTGATTCCTACGAAAGTGAGTTAGGTTAGATTAATTTTTCTTTTCTTTTTCTCTTTGATTTTTACTCGAGGACGAGCAAAAAGATAAGTGTGGGGGTGTGATTGGTAGTGAAAAGTGCATTTTTATCATTATATTTACCATCACATTTTCATATTTATTCCTATAATTCTGCACATTTATTAATATTTTGTGATTTATTGTGTGCAGGCCTCGAAATATTAAAAAGAAAGAATTAAAGCCTAAAAACAGCCCAAAAGTCCACATTTAAAGCCCAAGTGCAAAAGTGCAAATATCAATTGTCAAAATTGCAAATACACAAGGGCCAAAGTTGCAAATATCAAAGAAGAGGGAAGGATAGACTTCTATTCAACCCTAAACACTTGCAGGATGAGGATAAAAGCCAAAGAAGAGAGTGCAAAGATAAGGAAATTCGTGGATAAAAGATTTGGGATATTCGAGATCTAGGTAACTTGATTTCTAAGTTATCTCGAAATCCCAAGATCAAGAGCCAGGATACAGCTTCCAGAAGAAAACGACCAGGTGGACGGACCAGAAGAAACCACGCGCCAAAACGCGTGGCCAAAAGATAACATTGAGCCGCTGAAACGTGGCTTGGGATGAGACCAGGGAACTGTTTTCGTGTACAAGCTTATCCGGGATTCTACCTCCTTCTGCACCTATAAATACCCCTGCAATGCAACAAGAAACAGCGTCCAGAGGCAGAGCCAAGGGCCAAAAGCTAGGGTTTTTAGGTTGTAATACCCCGTTCCCGGAATACGTACTTAGTTGCGTATTCAGATTTTCGATCGTATTTTTTCGACTTGTTTCCTGTATTTATGCTGTTTTATGAATTTCTTATATGATTGTTTTGTCTTGGATTTGGATTCGTGGACTCGGAGTCAGCCCTAGTCTGAACCGAGGGCCCGATCATAGTATATTCTTCAATCTAGTCTTTCTGATATGTAGATTTGACCGATTTCAGTTTTAAACGTTATTTTCCAATATATTAGGTTTTCCATGATTTCCTAGATTTTTCTGGAATTAAAATGAATTTCTTCAAAACCGGTGTCGGCCAGTGCCGCTGACCGATTCCTGGATTTTTAATTCTCAAATTGTTTGGAATTTCATGATGATCCTTTAGACATAATTACTTAGAATCATATTTCTTATTTACATTCTTTTTCTGAGAATTTTATGATTTTATGAAAATTCTTTCGGAGTCGGTAGGTAGCTGATTCCAGGATTTTTAGTTTCAAAACTATAAAGTATTTCTTCAAACGGATTTCACTATTGGTCTTTATATATTATTATTGATTTTTGATAATTATTTCGAGTCGATCCGAGATACTTGAATTTCGGACGATTCCGGCATTTTCCGAATTGATTTCCACATCTTTGACTTTAACCCGGGTATCTGTCTATTCAGCAGTTTCATTTTGGGTCCAAGAGAAAATATCTCTTTATCATTTCATTTCCTTCCTTTTCCTATTCCTTTCCTTCCTCCACAAATCAAAGCTTTTCCAAAATCCCAATTTTCCAATTTCCCACCTTCTCCAATTTCCACCTCATTTCCCACTCACTTTCCATCTAATCCCACTCATTCTCTCTCTCTCCCATAGCCGGCCAAGTGGCCAGGTGAGGGACACCTCACCCCCTCCCCTTTTTGCAAAAACCCCCATCACATCTACCTTATTTCACCCCCTTCACAAAATCCCAATCATATATATAATTTCCCTTTACACTTCACTCCACTTTCTTCCTCACTTCACCAAAAGAGAAATCCTCTTCACCAAGATCCCTCCTCCCTCTCAAGACTTCAAGGGCTTCATCTAGGGCATCGTCAAGACTTCATCTTCAACCTCCAACTCCCAAAGCAACACCAAGATCACCTTCTCCATCTCAAGCAACAACTAATTGTGGATTGAAGCCATCATCTCCTCCTTGGATCAAGCTCCAATTAAACCATTCAAGTGAGTATCTTTACTCACCAAGACTTGATCACTTCCTATTGTACTTATACCTTCATATCTTGTACACACATAATATAAAAATCACATTTTTAGGCCATCAAACCCAAACCCTAGATTCAGTTCTGTACTCTGCTCACGACCACGATTAGTCGACTTAACCTAGGAGCTAGTCGACTAGAACACTTAGCTGAAACTTAACTTTTCTGGAAAACACAGTATTAGTCGACTTACCCCAAATATTAGTCGACTAATCTTCCCTGGAAACAAATCTCAACTCTCTGGAAATCACTATTAGTCGACTCCTGAATCCACCTAGTCGACTAACCCTTCCTGAACCAGAAAACCCCAACTTTCTGTATCACAGACTTAGTCGACTTAAGTATCTGTTAGTCGACTTGACTCTTCTATTAGTCGACTAATCCCTTGACCCTAGTCGACTAACATTTCCTGAATCAGAAACCCAACTCTCTGTTACACAGTTTTAGTCGACTGTACCCTACTGTTAGTCGACTAACCCTTCTATTAGTCGACTACTCTCCTGACCTAGTCGACTAACTTTGTCTGATTGTTATAGTTGATTCCTATCTAAACTTTGGATCTTATGCTTGGTTCAGGTATTTGTATACAGTGCTTCATGACTCGTTACTTGGTGTATATTACTTCTAGTTACTCCATAATTCTATGTTTATGTATTGCCCTGTAATTGCTTGTTTCATTCTTATACTTGTACCTTGCCGTGATACTATTGCTTCCTTATTTTATAGAATGCGTGGCAGACCCTTTGAGGTCGTTGAACCCTAAGTTGTTTTTATGTTTCCACTTGCCTTACCTTAATACAGCCTTGTCAGTTATCTATTTCCTTTTAACACATGTATATCACATGACACCTAATATGTTATCACCTGACCAACTGACATGCCACTACCTTGTTAGACCCTCTTGTTAGGTCATGAGTGACCCGGCCAATTATTAATTCTTCGTTATGTTTTATTGCTTGTTATATATTACCACCTTGTCATGCTATCTCTTAAACCAAGCATGATACACTTGACTTTATGATTATCGTGTTTACGGGAACCCTGCCTTGTTTTATGGAACTAAGTGCCACACCATACTCGGTGGGGCCACCTCTAGAATCCTTTCCCTCAGAGCAAAGTGCCACATGGAACAAAGTGCCACACCACACGGTGGGGGCCACCTCTTGAATCTGTGGGGGCCACCTCTTGAATCTGTAGGGCTATTACTGTTATGTTCACTTATTCCCGTAAATTGATAATCCTTAATAAGCTACAACTTGTATGGGGTATGGGTGGAAGTGATGGATGCCGGAATGATACCTTGCTTATAGTAGGGGGACGAAATATAGTAGATAACTGTTAGTGGGACCTTGGGCCCACATTAGATGACTGTTAGGGGGACTTGGGCCTCCAAACAGGTTCCAGGTGTATGGAAACTACTATGAGAAGTGTTATCAGTTCTCCATCTACTTCCGACAACGACCCTCGACTTTCTTATATATGGATGTATGTGAGTTGGGATCGATACCGAGACACATACCGAGATATATGGGTCAGACGAGTAATAATAATAATAGGCTCAATTATGGTTATTGTTATGATTATTGTTTCATGTCATAGTCCCTGTTATGACTCATGTTATATTGTGACTCCTACTTTACTTGTTATGATTCCAGTGATGATTCCGGTTTTGATCTTGTCATGATCCTTGTCATTCTTGTTATGCATTCCTTTTTGACTATCATATAGTTTGCAACTCTGATTCTATATGCTTGGGATTACCGTGGCATGAGATAACGGTATATAGATGAGGGTTTCCTTGTTTGGATTATTCCCTCGATGTATTAGTCTCATGGGACCGTGACTTAAGCATATACAATCACTTTTGCTTGTAATCAGCTTTACTTGTATTTTCCGTTTTATGATTATGTTAATACCTGTCCTTATATTCCATACTTGTGTTCTAACCCCTATTCATGTCTCTTAGCCACTTGGCTGTAGCTCATTTATTGTCATATGTCTTGATTCCTTGGATTTGCATATTCAGATTCCGGAGCTTGGATCGAAGTGGAGTTGTCCACCGTAGATCGAGCTCTCCTTAGCGAGCAGGCATCTTAGCTCCAGTTCCTTGCACCTGACTCCTTTTGACTCACGGGATCTTCATCCTACTCGTGAGCATTTTGTCTTCTTATTGTATATTTGATTTTTGGACTTGTTATGATAAAAGACATATGTAATATGTAATGTTTATCATACTGTGATGACTTTGTATCTGTACCTTTATGTTGGCATATGTGTGTATACCACGCTTTGTGTTGCACTCTGATCCTTTCTTGTTGTACTTTATGCTTAGCGTATATACGTGGGGGCACTCTCTGACCTACGTATATACGCCGCAGTGACGTCCCCGTATTCGTGGAATCGGGGCGTTACAGGTTGGTATCAGAGCTTAGGCTCTCCCACCTATAGTACAAGCAAGTGGCAAATTCTAGTAGTTTGCTATTGCCAGCCACAATGTACAAAGTTATCTAGTCCTTCTTGATTCTACATTTAGTCCTCCTAGATTTCTTCCTTCATATCCTGAAATCCTTCCATTTTTCCAACTCCTTCCAGTTATCTTTAGCCATCCTAGTATGGAGAGGAGATCGGGTCGCAGCAACTCTGGATCAGCATCGAATGGAGCAGCGGGAGAGAATGTGGATATATTGAGGGTTATCCAGATGATGATGGAGAATCAGCAACAGCAGACCGAGCTTCTCCGGCAAGAGATAGCAGCACCTAAGGAACAGAGGCCGGGGAACATTTCAGACTTCAGGAGGCTGCAGCCAGCCATATTCACGGGTGGAGAGAAACCCTTGGAGGCTGAGCAATGGCTGACCGACACTTCAGACTTGCTGAATGCAGCCAGAGTTCCACAGGAGAACCAAGTTGAGGTTGCCAAGATTCAACTGAAGGATATAGCCAGGACTTGGTGGCTAGCAGAGGAGGCCAGATTGGAGAAGCCTGTCACTTGGGACTCCTTCTCCAAGAGTTTTTACAGCAGATTCTTCCCTGTCACAGCCCAGAAGGACATGGAAGAGCAATTCATCAGACTTCGGCAGGGGAGTAAGTCCGTGGATGAGTATGCCGCGGAGTTTCTCAGATTGAGCCGCTTTTCCTCGTATATGGTGACGGATGAAGAGAAGCGGGCAAGCAGATTTCAGCAGGGATTACAGATGGACCTACAAGTTTTCCTGATGCCCCAACAGCTGAAGACATATTCAGAGGTTCTCACCATAGCTCGAGAAGTAGAGCGTGGACTGGAGAAGAAGAAGGAGAATCAGATGAAGAGCCAAGCCAAGAAGAGGCCTTTTGAGTTGATGGATGAGGAGGATGCGGATAGGGCAACCCAGGGCCCGATGATGAAGAGACCATTCCAAACTCCTCTTCCTCAGATCACATGCAATTTCTGCCACAGGCCCGGACACTATAAGAGAGATTGTCGGGTGGCCAATGGATTATGTTTGGCATGTGGGGCAAGAGGTCATGCACTCAGGGATTGCCGGTACAGAAAGTTTGAGCATACGGCACCAGTCAGACCAGCTCTTCCAGCTCCAGCACGTCCAGCTCCAGCACTTCCAGCGCCACCACTGAGGAGGAACCCTGAACCTGTTGATCGAAGAGTTCCATTTCCACCCCAACGGTATGATCATCAGCAGAGAGGAATGAGAGCCAGAGCAGATCAGGGCAGAGGCCAAGTTCACTTCATGGCAGCAGAGACCTCAGGCGATGCAGCAGAGTGGGAAGACCAGTATCCAGATCAGGAGCCTTAGAATATCATGGTAACCACTACCCCATTTCTTGTATTTGAGTTGGTTATCTTTCTTAATATTTTTCCATTGTCATTCTATCATTGTTCATTCTAGTCCTTCTTGTGTTTATCTTATTCTCTGTTTTGCTTTTATGAAGCCTTTATTCGTGCCCTTGTCCCCTTCGTGTTCAATTTATCCCCTTAACGAAATTGCGAGGACGCAATTTTTTGTAAGGTGGGTGGATTGTAATACCCCGTTCCCGGAATACGTACTTAGTTGCGTATTCAGATTTTCGATCGTATTTTTTCGACTTGTTTCCTGTATTTATGCTGTTTTATGAATTTCTTATATGATTGTTTTGTCTTGGATTTGGATTCGTGGACTCGGAGTCAGCCCTAGTCTGAACCGAGGGCCCGATCATAGTATATTCTTCAATCTAGTCTTTCTGATATGTAGATTTGACCGATTTCAGTTTTAAACGTTATTTTCCAATATATTAGGTTTTCCATGATTTCCTAGATTTTTCTGGAATTAAAATGAATTTCTTCAAAACCGGTGTCGGCCAGTGCCGCTGACCGATTCCTGGATTTTTAATTCTCAAATTGTTTGGAATTTCATGATGATCCTTTAGACATAATTACTTAGAATCATATTTCTTATTTACATTCTTTTTCTGAGAATTTTATGATTTTATGAAAATTCTTTCGGAGTCGGTAGGTAGCTGATTCCAGGATTTTTAGTTTCAAAACTATAAAGTATTTCTTCAAACGGATTTCACTATTGGTCTTTATATATTATTATTGATTTTTGATAATTATTTCGAGTCGATCCGAGATACTTGAATTTCGGACGATTCCGGCATTTTCCGAATTGATTTCCACATCTTTGACTTTAACCCGGGTATCTGTCTATTCAGCAGTTTCATTTTGGGTCCAAGAGAAAATATCTCTTTATCATTTCATTTCCTTCCTTTTCCTAATCCTTTCCTTCCTCCACAAATCAAAGCTTTTCCAAAATCCCAATTTTCCAATTTCCCACCTTCTCCAATTTCCACCTCATTTCCCACTCACTTTCCATCTAATCCCACTCATTCTCTCTCTCTCCCATAGCCGGCCAAGTGGCCAGGTGAGGGACACCTCACCCCCTCCCCTTTTTGCAAAAACCCCCATCACATCTACCTTATTTCACCCCCTTCACAAATCCCAATCATATATATAATTTCCCTTTACACTTCACTCCACTTTCTTCCTCACTTCACCAAAAGAGAAATCCTCTTCACCAAGATCCCTCCTCCCTCTCAAGACTTCAAGGGCTTCATCTAGGGCATCGTCAAGACTTCATCTTCAACCTCCAACTCCCAAAGCAACACCAAGATCACCTTCTCCATCTCAAGCAACAACTAATTGTGGATTGAAGCCATCATCTCCTCCTTGGATCAAGCTCCAATTAAACCATTCAAGTGAGTATCTTTACTCACCAAGACTTGATCACTTCCTATTGTACTTATACCTTCATATCTTGTACACACATAATATAAAAATCACATTTTTAGGCCATCAAACCCAAACCCTAGATTCAGTTCTGTACTCTGCTCACGACCACGATTAGTCGACTTAACCTAGGAGCTAGTCGACTAGAACACTTAGCTGAAACTTAACTTTTCTGGAAAACACAGTATTAGTCGACTTACCCCAAATATTAGTCGACTAATCTTCCCTGGAAACAAATCTCAACTCTCTGGAAATCACTATTAGTCGACTCCTGAATCCACCTAGTCGACTAACCCTTCCTGAACCAGAAAACCCCAACTTTCTGTATCACAGACTTAGTCGACTTAAGTATCTGTTAGTCGACTTGACTCTTCTATTAGTCGACTACTCCCTTGACCCTAGTCGACTAACATTTCCTGAATCAGAAACCCAACTCTCTGTTACACAGTTTTAGTCGACTGTACCCTACTGTTAGTCGACTAACCCTTCTATTAGTCGACTACTCTCCTGACCTAGTCGACTAACTTTGTCTGATTGTTATAGTTGATTCCTATCTAAACTTTGGATCTTATGCTTGGTTCAGGTATTTGTATACAGTGCTTCATGACTCGTTACTTGGTGTATATTACTTCTAGTTACTCCATAATTCTATGTTTATGTATTGCCCTGTAATTGCTTGTTTCATTCTTATACTTGTACCTTGCCGTGATACTATTGCTTCCTTATTTTATAGCATGCGTGGCAGACCCTTTGAGGTCGTTGAACCCTAAGTTGTTTTTATGTTTCCACTTGCCTTACCTTAATACAGCCTTGTCAGTTATCTATTTCCTTTTAACACATGTATATCACATGACACCTAATATGTTATCACCTGACCAACTGACATGCCACTACCTTGTTAGACCCTCTTGTTAGGTCATGAGTGACCCGGCCAATTATTAATTCTTCGTTATGTTTTATTGCTTGTTATATATTACCACCTTGTCATGCTATCTCTTAAACCAAGCATGATACACTTGACTTTATGATTATCGTGTTTACGGGAACCCTGCCTTGTTTTATGGAACTAAGTGCCACACCATACTCGGTGGGGGCCACCTCTAGAATCCTTTCCCTCAGAGCAAAGTGCCACATGGAACAAAGTGCCACACCACACGGTGGGGGCCACCTCTTGAATCTGTGGGGGCCACCTCTTGAATCTGTAGGGCTATTACTGTTATGTTCACTTATTCCCGTAAACTGATAATCCTTAATAAGCTACAACTTGTATGGGGTATGGGTGGAAGTGATGGATGCCGGAATGATATCTTGCTTATAATAGGGGGACGAAATATAGTAGATAACTGTTAGTGGGACCTTGGGCCCACATTAGATGACTGTTAGGGGGACTTGGGCCTCCAAACCGGTTCCAGGTGTATGGAAACTACTATGAGAAGTGTTATCAGTTCTCCATCTACTTCCGACAACGACCCTCGACTTTCTTATATATGGATGTATGTGAGTTGGGATCGATACCGAGACACATACCGAGATATATGGGTCAGACGAGTAATAATAATAATAGGCTCAATTATGGTTATTGTTATGATTATTGTTTCATGTCATAGTCCCTGTTATGACTCATGTTATATTGTGACTCCTACTTTACTTGTTATGATTCCAGTGATGATTCCGGTTTTGATCTTGTCATGATCCTTGTCATTCTTGTTATGCATTCCTTTTTGACTATCATATAGTTTGCAACTCTGATTCTATATGCTTGGGATTACCGTGGCATGAGATAACGGTATATAGATGAGGGTTTCCTTGTTTGGATTATTCCCTCGATGTATTAGTCTCATGGGACCGTGACTTAAGCATATACAATCACTTTTGCTTGTAATCAGCTTTACTTGTATTTTCCGTTTTATGATTATGTTAATACCTGTCCTTATATTCCATACTTGTGTTCTAACCCCTATTCATGTCTCTTAGCCACTTGGCTGTAGCTCATTTATTGTCATATGTCTTGATTCCTTGGATTTGCATATTCAGATTCCGGAGCTTGGATCGAAGTGGAGTTGTCCACCGTAGATCGAGCTCTCCTTAGCGAGCAGGCATCTTAGCTCCAGTTCCTTGCACCTGACTCCTTTTGACTCACGGGATCTTCATCCTACTCGTGAGCATTTTGTCTTCTTATTGTATATTTAATTTTTGGACTTGTTATGATAAAAGACATATGTAATATGTAATGTTTATCATACTGTGATGACTTTGTATCTGTACCTTTATGTTGGCATATGTGTGTATACTACGCTTTGTGTTGCACTCTGATCCTTTCTTGTTGTACTTTATGCTTAGCGTATATACGTGGGGGCACTCTCTGACCTACGTATATACGCCGCAGTGACGTCCCCGTATTCGTGGAATCGGGGCGTTACATAGGTTTTTCTCTTTCTTCTAGTTTAGGTTTTCTTTTCGTTTTTCTTTTGTAAATTCTGTAACTGAGAGTGGAGGAAGCTTTCATGGAGGAAGGAGTCCATGCTTGTACTGAGGTGACAGTGGTGTAAGCCTACTATTTCTTCCATTGTTAATGAAATCCATTTAAGGTTCGTTTTGTTCTTTTATTATTTTATGTTCTTCAACTCTTGTTTATTCTTGTATTTCTCTATTCTTGTTTTCTTCATTTGTTTTTCTCTAATGCCTTGTGAACAATGAGACCCAATTGCATTGAGACTGCCTAGCCAAAGAAGAACCCTTGATGGCTTATGGCGATGAACATCCTATACGCCATACTTGCAAGTCTTCCAAGAAAAGGTAAATCATCGCACGGATCAAAGGTAAGCAGGCTGAAGAGGTTTGTACGTGTTATAAGTTTTTCTTTCTTTTCTTTCTTTAGTTTAGATCCACATCTTCCTAAATTCTTTTCTTCCACTTCATTGTAAATACCACTTCTTCTTCTCTATCTCCTTTCTTCCTAACTTAACATTGAAATAATAAAAATTTTTAGAGATAACTTTCTTTCTTTCTAACTTAACTGTAAATAATAAAAATAAAATAATTTTTAGAGAAACTTACAAACGCTTCCATCGCTAGTCCCTCCCTGAGGATCACGACCCGCATGGCCTTTGCTACAGCGGATAGTATTGAACACTGCACACCTTTACTTCTAAATCTAACATCTATATTTTTGTGTGCAGGTAAAAGTTCAATCAAAATTTTTGTGTGATTGGTAGTGAAAAGTGCATTTTTATCATTATATTTACCATCATATTTTCATATTTATTCCTATAAATTTGCTACAGCGCCAAAATCTTTACAAATCTTAAATCTCAATCAAAATTTTGGCGCCGTTGCCGGGGAGCGACAGTAAGTTTTTCTCTAAAAATAGAAATTTTTTTAACTAATTCTTTTATTCTTTCTATTTGCAGGTTTGGAGAACAGGGAAACTGACAGCAGAAGTGGACATATAGCAACTCTGTGCCTCTGCCCTCGAAGGCAGAGCACAAGAGCCTACTTCAGAGCCGCGGAAACGCGGCAATTGCCGCGAAACCGTGGCCTGAGTAGTTCCCTACTGATCCATCTTTTTGCAGGTTGCTACAAATTGCAATATCTGTCTACTGCTCTGTTAAACTTTGTTCTGTGATAACCCTACTTACTGCTAATTAATCAACAGTAAAATACTTATTGTTAAAGATAAAAATTGATTAGACGTTTGCATATTAGGCACGTGTCTTTTCAATTCCTTTATTTTTACTGTTAAAGAGTGCTGGAGCAAGGTACGTTCGCATTGTATGTAGAATAGGACTCATCTCTTGGTTGATGCTTTGAGTGAATCTTATTTACATATTTTGTACACTTGCACAAATTTATTTTAAGGGCATAACCCATTAACAAGATAAGGTGGGGATTTCATCACCCTTCCTTAGCCCAAAAATCATATCCCAAGCACTCACTAACCCAAGCCTAACTTAAAATTAGTAGACGTTGGCCCTAGGGACATCTCGGACTCAATTAGGAGATTATCCCAAGGGGGAACGGTATTGGAAATTGACTCCTGCCAAATCAGTGTCTAGGAAGGAGATTGAGGGCCGAAAGCCCGAAGATTGATGGTTATTTAATTAAGGAAGGTCTTTGACGGAAAACCTCCCACCACTCTTGCCCCGACCTGGCTGATTAACTTGTGGTCAAAGTCTGCACCCTACCTCCCGTGGACAATCTAACCAGTTAGGAGTCGTTTAGGTCATAGGTCTACCTTAACTTAGGTTAAAATTTTATTTTCTTTGTTTTCTTTTTCTTTTGTGTGTGATATGGCATATAATAATAATTTTTTCAATTTTAATCCATATTACACACCTAACTATTTTTCGGATATTACCAACCCGGCATATCACAACTTTGACCAACCTAGTGTGCCGGAATGGTCTTATCCGAATGAATATAACCCATACCCCCCATCTTATGACCATAATTTTCATACTTTCAACTCTTCATAGAGTTCATGGGGTTTCGATTCCCCCGAGTCCAATTTTTAACCGACTTGTCCTCCGTCTCCACTTTGTCCACAATATTCTCAAGAGTCATTCTCTGATCCACCCATTCAGAATAGAATACCATCTATCGGGGAAATGATAAATATGCATGAGTCCAAGCAAAAATTACCATCAATCGCAGACATGATAATGCGTGAGTCCACCGACTCACAATTTCATCACGATTCATCCTTTCAAGTCCAATCACAACATGATGCACCTATCAACTATGAAAGGATGCTTGCAGCCATGACTCAAGCCAGATTAGCCCGTGATCGTGATATAGATTTGATGGTTCAATCTTTACGTTCTCACCGTTCGGCCATTTCTGATATGGTTAACCATTCTGTTAAAGCCGACGAGCCACGTTGCTTTGGACAACAAGATTCTAATTCAGTACCACCATGTGAACTTGCTGAAACTCCAATTTTTGATAGTTTGGCAAGTTATTCCTTTCCTGAAATAGAACTTGAGCATGAATATGATCATGATCCCCAACTTGATGATTCAATTTTACTTCCTGATTCAATAATGACTCAGGTGTCTTCACCTGATTTTACTTTTCTCAAGTCAACATTGGATCCTGTTCCAATTCATCATGAAATTGAATCACCCATTTTTGATGATCATATTGAACTTGACCAATTTTGCAATTTTGAAAGTCCCATGGATAAATTGGCAAGTTCTCATTTTTATGAAATTGAACCCAATGAGATATGTGACCTAGATTCTCAAATCTGTGATCAAGTTCAAATTCCTGAATCATTATTGACTCCTGTTTTGTTACCCGACTTAGGTAATCTTTTAGAGTCAGTTTTGATTCCCACACCTATCATTCCTGAACTTGAATCACCAACATTGAGTCACATTCCAATATGGGAAGAATATTGTGGACTTGAGCTTCAACTTATTGATTTGGACCCACTTCCTGAACCTAGCAAGACTCCTGAACCCTTACTTGATTTAAGTTTCTTTCCTGAGTCAGTATTCGTTCCCGTACTTCCTACGTTCAAGTCAATAATTCCATCTTTTCATACTCCATTTTGGGACAAGGAGGTTGACACAATTGACTCTGAAATTTATTATGAAATTTGGAAATTTGATGGGTTGAAAATTTTAAAAAATAATTATACATACATTTTAGTGGGTTATATAAGAAAAATCACTGGTGGGTTCCCCTGAATTCCACAAAAAGTAGATTGGGCCGCATTTCGTGGACCAATTAGACCACCACCTTGAGGTAACTTCTGCCTTCCCTTGTTCTTTTTCATGCATTTATGCATTCATTCATACATTGAGGACAATGCATGAGATAAGTGTGGGGGTAGGCTTTACTGACATACTAACATAGGTAGAAACTAACAAAAATTTGCTAATAAAAAAAATCTAAAAAAAAAACTTATAAAAAGGACAATATTTTGACTTATTTTTTGAAAGAAATCTAAGTTAGTCTTAAGAATTAGGAAAATCATGATTAGGATTTCTAAAAACTTGATCGAAATAAATAAATTGTTGAATTTTTAGGTATAGGAGGAGAAATTGAATAAGTAGTTAGTCTTAATTTTTACCTTAATGAAATGTGCATATCTAATGCATATATAGGATTCTAAGACAAAGACCCTTGTGCCTCATAAAAAAAATGTCTAAAAAAAAAAAATTTCACCAATTAAGCTGGATACATGTGCCTCAAGACGCATAAGTATTCACGCCTAAAGGTGAGTAATAAATAAAATAAAGCTCTTAGTTTTGTGGCCTAGTTCACTCGAATTTGAGTCCGTGGGGTGTTTTCTCACCTGGTGCCCTAAAGCCGACCGGTTTGGGAGCCACCGACTTTAAGTTCGCTACATGGGTGGATTAGAAAGCCAAAGAAAACTGAGAAATAATATATATGTATTAACACATCTAATAGTCAATTAGTTAGGCATGAGGGCCTCAAGAAGCCTTGATGCTTACACGAAAGAAAATTAGATGAGTTATACATATTAAAAAAAAGAGAGAGAGAAAAATAAAGAGGCATGAGAGTCCAAGTCAAGGAATTCCTAGTAGAAATTCATAAGGAATCATATGATTTTTGGTAACGAAAAAGACTATACACAAAATTCAATTTTGATCCTTACTTAAAAATGAAAACAATTTACTTTATAAAGACTAAGTCTAAGAATGAATAAAAATGATAATCCTAAAATCTTATAGATTACTTAGTCTTTGTAAAAGTATTTCAAATATTTTCTTTTTATGGATTTTGTGGGTGTAATCCGCTGAAAACCCTCACGAGACAACACTCGTCCTCTAGGGTAACCTAGGGGTTTAACGGCTTGTTGCACATGCTAAGTGCAACCGTGATTCCTACAAAAGTGAGTTAGGTTAGATTAATTTTTCTTTTCTTTTTCTTTTTCTTTGATTTTTACTCGAGGACGAGCAAAAAGATAAGTGTGGGGGTGTGATTGGTAGTGAAAAGTGCATTTTTATCATAACATTTACCATCACATTTTCATATTTATTTATATAATTCTGCACATTTATTAATATTTTGTAATTTATTGTGTGCAGGCCTCGAAATAATAAAAAGAAAGAATTAAAGCCTAAAAAGAGCCCAAAAGCCCACATTCAAAGCCCAAGTGCAAAAGTGCAAATACCAAATGTTAAAAGTGCAAATACACAAGGGCTAAAGTTGCAAATATTAAAGAAGAGGGAAAGATAGACTTCTATCCAACCCTAAACACTTGCAGGATGAGGATAAAAGCCAAAGAAGAGAGTGCAAAGATAAGGAAATTCGTGGATAAAAGATTTGGGATATTTGAGATCTAGGTAACTTGATTTCTAAGTTATCTCGAAATCCCAAGATCAAGAGCCAGGATACAGCTTCCAGAAGAAAACGACCAGGTGGACGGACCAGAAGAAGCCACGCGCCAAAGCGCGTGGCCAACGGATAACATTGAGCCGCGTAAACGCGGCCCAAGCCGCGTTTCCGCGACAATTTGGATGAGACCAGGGAACTGTTTTCGTGTACGAGCTTATCCAGGACTCTACCTCCTTCTGCACCTATAAATACCCCTGCAGTGCAACGAGAAACAGCGTCCAGAGGCAGAGCCAAGGGCCAAAAGCTAGGGTTTTTAGGTTTTTCTCTTTCTTCTAGTTTAGGTTTTCTTTTCGTTTTTCTTTTGTAAATTCTGTAACTGAGAGTGGAGGAAGCTTTCATGGAGGAAGGAGTCCATGCTTGTACTGAGGTGACAGCGGTGTAAGCCTACTATTTCTTCCATTGTTAATGAAATCCATTTAAGGTTTGTTTTGTTCTTTTATTATTTTATGTTCTTCAACTCTTGTTTATTCTTGTATTTCTCTATTCTTGTTTTCTTCATTTGTTTTTCTCTAATGCCTTGTGAACAATGAGACCCAATTGCATTGAGACTACCTAGCCAAAGAAGAACCCTTGATGGCTTATGGCGATGAACATCCTATACGCCATACTTGCAAGTCTTCCAAGAAAAGGTAAATCATCGCACGGATCAAAGGTAAGCAGGCTGAAGAGGTTTGTACGTGTTATAAGTTTTTCTTTCTTTTCTTTCTTTAGTTTAGATCCACATCTTCCTAAATTCTTTTCTTCCACTTCATTGTAAATACCACTTCTTCTTCTCTATCTCCTTTCTTCCTAACTTAACATTGAAATAATAAAAAATTTTAGAGATAACTTTCTTTCTTTCTAACTTAACTGTAAATAATAAAAATAAAATAATTTTTAGAGAAACTTACAAACGCTTCCATCGCTAGTCCCTCCCTGAGGATCACGACCCCATGGCCTTTGCTACAGCGGATAGTATTGAACACTGCACACCTTTACTTCTAAATCTAACATCTATATTTTTGTGTGCAGGTAAAAGTTCAATCAAAATTTTTGTGTGATTGGTAGTGAAAAGTGCATTTTTATCTTGAGTCAGAGGAAGAGGAAGACTTAGAAGCAAGTGATCTCAGCCTTGATGAGATCGAATGGGAATCAAATCTGAGTTCTAGCGAGATGGGAGATTCTAGCTTAACACCTCCACCCATCGAACCACCTCCTTCTTTGGAGTTAAAAGCCTTGCCTAAACATCTTAAGTACGCCTACCTAGGTGAACAAGAGACGTTACCGGTCATAATTGCATCTAATTTGACTAATAGGTAAGAGGAAGACCTACTGGCAACCCTTAGGAGACATAGGAAGTCATTGGTTGGACTATGGCAGATATCAAGGGACTGAGCCTTACGATAGTCCAGCATCGTATCCATCTAGAGGAAGGGGTTAGACCGAAGAGGGATCCACAGCGTAGGCTAAACCCACTCATGCAGGAGGATGTACACGCCGAAATAGTGAAACTGTTAGATAATGGGATCATTTATCCCATTTCCGATAGCGAATGGGTTAGCCCAATGCATGTGGTCTCTAAGAAGTCTAGCTTTACTGTGGTAGAGAATGACAAGCATGAGTTAGTGCAAACACGATTGCCTACCAAGGTTAGAGTATGCATAGACTACCGCAAGTTGAACGCAGCCACTAGGAAAGATCATTTTCCCCTCCCATTTATTGACCAAATGCTGGAAAGATTAGCCGGTCATGAGTATTACTGCTTCTTGGACGGTTATTCAGGGTATAACCAAATCCCTATAGCCCCGGAGGACCAAGAAAAGACAACGTTCACATGCCCATTTTGGGACATTTGCCTACCGCCGAATGCCTTTCGGCTTATGCAATGCCCCCGCCACATTCCAACGTTGTATGTTAAGCCTGTTTTCTGATATGGTCGAGCGTTTCTTAGAGATTTTCATGGACGACTTCTCCGTCTATGGGAATTCATTTGACCAGTGTCTCCATCACTTGGAGCTAGTGCTGAGTAGGTGCACCGAAAAGAACTTGACCCTCAATTGAGAAAAGTGTCACTTCATGGTGCAGCATGGGATTGTCCTAGGTCATGAGATATCTAGGGAAGGGATTAAGGTAGACAAGGCCAAGGTGGAGATAATAGCCAAGCTTCCACTTCCACGATGTGTGAAGGACATTCGGTCTTTCTTAGGACACGCTGGGTTTTATCGTAGGTTCATTAAGGATTTTAGCAAAATTGCTAGACCCCTTACAAACCTTCTAGCTAAAGACGTGTCCTTCATCTTTGATGATAGGTGCCATAGTGCGTGGGAGAAATTAAAAGTGGAACTTATCTCTGCTCCTATTATCTCACCTCCGGACTGGTCCAAACCTTTTGAGATCATGTGCGATGCTTCAGATTTTGCGATAGGTGCTGTCTTAGGACAGCGTAAGGATAGCAAGCAGCATGTGATCTATTATTCGAGTAGGACGCTCAATGACGCCCAAATGAACTATACTACAACCGAGAAGGAATTCTTGGTAGTAGTGTTCGCTTTGGAGAAATTCCGCCCATACCTACTTGGGACTAAGACCACGATTTTCACTGACCATTCGGCACTTCGATACCTTATGCTTAAAAAAGATGCGAAGGCCCGACTCATTCGTTGGATCCTTCTCCTTCAAGAATTCGATCTCGAAATTTGAGATAAAAAAGGTGTCGAAAATATCGTAGCAGACCATCTCTCTCGTGTGCCAAACGCACCTTCTGACGAACTGCCCATCAATGACAATTTCCCCGATGAACAACTTCTAGCCATCTCTAAGTAGCCATGGTTTGCTGACATAGTAAATTACTTAGTCACAAACCAAACACCACCTAATTGGTCAAAACAGGATAGATACCGATTCTTGTCTCAAGTCCGGTATTACATGTGGGAAGATCCTTATCTTTTCAAATATTGTAGCGACCAAATCATTAGGAGATGTGTCCCCGACGAGGAAACTAGAAGTGTTCTAGCTTTGAGTTCGCTTGCGGTGGACACTTTGGTCCCCGTAAAACTGCCGAAAAGATCCTGCAAAGTGGCTTTTATTGGCCAACCGTGTTTAGAGACGCATTTGAGTATTGCAAAACTTGCGCAAGATGTCAAATGATAGGAAGAATTTTCAAACGAAATATGATGCCCCTAAATCCAATTCTAGAAGTAGAACTTTTCGATGTCTGGGGCATCGATTTTATGGGACCCTTCCCTAATTTGTTTGGGCACCAATACATCTTGTTGGCCGTAGACTACGTGTCAAAATGGGTTGAAGTTGTCCCTTGCAAGACAAATGACAACAAAGTTGTTGTCAAATTCTTGAAAGATAATATCATCTCACGCTTTAGAATCCCTCGAGCCATCATTAGTGACAATGGCACACATTTTTGCAATAGAACTTTTGAAGCTCTTATGCGAAAATATGCCATAACTCACAAGTTGTCTACGCCCTACCATCCTCAAACTAGCGGACGGGTAAAAGTTCAATCATGAGTGTAGTTTCCAATAGATTGAATTTAATTATACGATAATTACAAATATAACTTCCTGATAAATATATAAAATTTGTTTAGTATTAAATGTTGGCTTATCGACATAATCATGATTTAATTGGATTGTGTTTTTGCACTAATTTAAGTGGTCTAAATAAAATATTATGATTGTTAGGATCGAGAGTTAATAACTATATCACTAGTTCTGAAAAAAGTGATGAATATTGCATGAGTAATATATGAACGAGGGAATTAAATAAATATGACTAAATAGGCATGATGTGGTTACTTTAACTGATGTATTTAGTTTTCTGTTAAATTCTTAATACGATGTGGATGCGTATGTTTGTTGATGACAGTTCTTGATAGAACTAGTTAAGATTGTTTACTGATTTGAATTCTTGGTGTATATATAAGTGTGTTGGGGTTTTTCGCTTATGGAGGAAGGGGCCAGAAGGATCCGGTAGGCGTCGAAGACGGTGTGAAGGAAGGGGCCAGAGGGATCCGGTAGGAGTCAAAAACAGTGTGAAGGAAGGGACCGGAGGGATCCGATATGAGTCGAACATGGTGTAAAGGAAGGGACTAAAGGGATCCGGCAGGAGTCGAAGATGGTGAAAAATAACTATTATGTGTATGATTGATATGTGTGCGTACGTATGATATGCATATATGTGTACACTTTACATATGTTAGATGTGTTACTGTGTATGGTAATTGTTAAACATCAAAATATGATCCATTAATTGGAAATGAAAACATCAATACTAGTTGTTTTGAACACACCATGATTAATTAAATAATTATTGTAAGTGAATCGACAATCAAATTGAGATACATGTATCACGTATTTCATGTACCATGCATACGGTATTTCAAGTTTCACAATATTATATTTCATGTATCATGTACACCACACACCACTAATATCATAATTTAGTTAAGAATAAGCCTCCACTCACTGAGCTATTGAGCTCACCCTCCCCCCATGAATTCATATTTTCAGGTCAAGACAGAGATAAAGATCGGCTAAAGGTAAGGATAGAGCACTGGAATAACTCAAAACATTCATTGTGTGGGTCTACCAAGCTTTTAATTTATAATTGAGTATTTTATTTATATGTATATATAGAGAGAGTTGATGTTATAGATTAGACTGAATAGCTGAATATATGTGATTTGGTTCGATGATGTATATATGTATACCTGTGTACAAATTTTATATGGATATGATTTTGAGCTGGCTTGTGTTAAATTATGATACCGAGGAAAATACTCTCGAGTAAGTGTTTAATTTATTAATTTTGAGTTGGATCCACATGATTGAATTTGGAGCTATATAAGTGGGCGATGTCAAGCCAAAATTTATTATAACTCCGTGGGATGTTGTTTATAGATATATGATTGATGTTAATTTCAGATTAGTATGTATTGATGCATCAGAGCAAACTCCATATTATAGAAAAAATGTTGGCGAAGCTTTTGATGAATTCGAAGATTATTATAATTATTATATGATTGATTAGTGTAATTGGATTGGATTAAAGTTAACTCGGTAAAAAAAAAAACTAGGACCTTTATAGTTGGTATCAGAACCAAGCTTTAGGAATGAGGAGTAGAGCTGCGGTATAGGGCCTACGAAAGTATAGGCTTAGGGATGCGTTTTAGAATAGTTATTTCTACATCTAGATTGATCAGTAGGATTGATATGTGTGTACGTGTACATTCTTTGAATGATTCTGTGATTGTATATGGGTAGTTCTAAGGGGCTATTCGATTCTGACATGTATGATTGATCTCGAAGTGCATGATATTGATTATTTCTTCACATTTGAATGAGCGCATACTCGCATGCCTTGATTCAAATGTGTTCTATTAGGAGTGTGAGCCCTCAGCATGAGCTGCCAGTGGTATGGGACACTGGCATAAAAAAATAGTTAAAATATCAGGCAAATCAAGATTTAATCAGAGTGAAAGAATCTTATTAAGAATCTGGTTGTCAAATAATTAAAGCTCAGATAAAGAAAATAAGGGATTTATATGTCATATTGAGAGGATTATAGATTCTGATATTATTTGAAGAGCATAGATAATTTATATTGTGTATTATAATATGAAAGGGGTTTGATATAATTACTCTCCTTTTTTTTAAATAGGAGAGTCTGATGATACATAATCACAGACACTTATAGAGTCAGATGAGACAATTGTTGTGAAGAAAATATGATAGTGAGTTCACCAGTATACTTAGAGACTGATAATATGAATGTCATGTTGATTTTATATGCATAGTAGTAGAATTTTTTGTATATAAAATTAGCGAGGTAAATTATGTTAAGAAAAATCTTGTGTAAATGGAACAGATACTTGTCAAAGACTTAAGAATTTATACATCAGTAAGAAACTTTATTGTTCTTATTTTTAATTAGTGTATAGCATATTGGTAATAAGAAATTCTTATCTTCTGTTCCAACCAACTACTGTTTATTGATCCAATTCAAATACCCCACTGCATGTTGCTACTATCATTGTTTTTATACTGAGTTACATTAAGATAGGACTACAAGCAAGAATAGTGGTTAGATTTGCTACACGGAACCCTGACTAAGTAATCATACTCATGAGCCAAATAATTGCAACCTATCATGCATTTTATGTGTATACGTACCTGTAACTTGAGTAATTATTGTTTACGAACTGTGGTTCACTCGAAACTTGTAAAATTGAAATTGAATATATCATGAATCTTAACTCAGAAAGTATTACATTTGTGTTAGTCCGGAATAGGAGCAATATCAAAGATTATAACTTGTCCATCGAACATGTGAATAATGTATGGGTATTCTTTTGATAATAAAGTAATTGTAAAAAATATAAATACAGAGTTTTAAGAGCTATATCACACTAAATCATGTTTATAATTGAGAAGGAACAAACCAATTACAATAGAGGGATAAATCCGTCAGGCAGAAAAGATTTTAGATGAAACGTACTATACTGAGAGATAAGAAGTGTCTTTCACATCCTTTGTACTTCAAGAACGGGAGTGAAGAATATCAGAATATAACTAAGTACAACAGTAAACTCTCGGATGGATAGACGATCCAAAAATAATAATAAAAAACTATCCCGATATTAAGAGGATATGTTATATTCATGTTTACTGAGTCTTGAAGGGAAATTGAACAAGTATCTATCATGATAGAATCTGCTTAAACAACAATGATTGGTGTACTCTTAGTATGTCTTTGTCTGAGCTTTTATGATCAAAGAGAGATCATAATTTGTTTGAAAAGAAATAAGAAATATGATAATAATTGATTTAGAAATAATCTAAAATAGTTGATCTATAAAATCATATAGATGAAATGTGGTAAGATTTAAACAAAGAGATTTCTAGATTATTAAGTCAAACAGAGAAGTTGTAGAAATAATTGAATAACGATATATCCATTATAAGCACAAAAAAAAAGGATCCTATTAGGGGTGTTATTATTGATGCAGTGGAGAAGCTCAATTTTTCTACTTGGCTATAAGGAGTCAGGTGATAAATTGGATATTGATATTCATGCTATGGTTCTATCGATGTTACAGTATTATTAATATGAATCATAATGAGAAACTTGAAATTCCGTATTTTAATCATAACACATTCTAGACTTCATTTGAAGAATTGGGATCAATTATAGGCTCTGATGAAAGAATGATTTACTCTTTAATCTACTGAAGAAAATGTACGACACCCTTAGAGATTCTGCTATGATTTACGTTAAGGAGATACTTTGATAAATGTTAAAACTGATGAATATATATGGCTTCTATTGAAAATCTTAGATAAACTTAATTGTCAATCACAAGAAGTTTGTAGGTGAGTGTCATCACTTTTTATCTTTAAATAATGAAAGGTTGTTCGAAGTAGACAAGATCTGGTAAGCCAACAACCCTTAGAGTTTTCAAGGTAATTTTGGAACTTCTCCAATGAACGTAGTGACAATATTGGTTAGAAAAGAGATGTGATTTCTCGGTATGTTAGACCATTAAAGATACCAGACCAGGTTGGACTTATTGCATAACCAGTGGATAAGATACATAATGTATTTCAAGTTTTGAAGTTAAGAAAATGTACTGGAACCCAACAATGGTATCTTTAATAACCATTGCGAATCCAAGAGGATATATTATATGATGAAGATTCGATACAGGTTGGAACCACAAGGTAAAGTAATTGAGAAACAAATTAATTCCCTGATAGAAGTGTTGCGGAAAAGCCAACGGATCAAATGAGATATTGTATTTGGAGGAAAAATGATGAGAAGACTTTACAATTATTCCTTCCAGAGTATTTTAAGTTTCGAGGACGAAACTTTCTTAAGGTGGGTAGAATGTAACAACCCGATTTTTTAAAAAAAATTTCTAATTAATACTTTAATTTCTAATTATGAGATAATACACGTTAATCAAAGTTACAATTTCAGTGGTCATGAATTATTAAGTTAATATATGATAATATTGTGAGATCTCGAGATGGCACGGTAATTAGAATCGGTAATTAGAACCAATAATTTGGAGTAAAAAATTGTGGAATTTATATGAAATGGGAAGTAAATAATTTGTATTCAAAATATAATAAATTGGTGAATACAAGTTATACATATTATACATTTGAAATAATACATGTACATGGGAGAGTGCTTATATACAAATATATATGTATATAGATTATACATGTATTTGGTGTTATATTTTACGTGGGTATACATGTATATACATACATGTATAACACCAAATTATTACTTAACTAAATAAGGTGAGTGGAATGTGGTAGGTTTGCATGTGGGGAGATGATGAGTGGTTGTGATTAAGCATAGAAATTGATGATGAGATGTGGCTTGATGAGATAATTTAGAGGGATAATATTTAAGAAGAGAAGTGAATTAAAATCCCATTTTTCCATCCTCTCTCTCTCTTCTCATCTCCCTCGCCGCATCTTTCTCCCCTTTTCTTCACGGGGATGGCTGAAGAAGGCCAAGGCCCCACGTTGGCGGAGCCAGGGAAAGCGGTCACGCCCGGCTGTGGCAACCACCAGTCCAATAGCATCATCATCTTCTTCTTCATTCTCCTCACCACTGATTAGTCTCTAATTTTGCATAATTTGTATCACATCTTCACATTGATTTCATATTAAATTTTGCTTATAAAGCTTTGCTTCCTTGATTCTAGGTTCATGGTGTGCAATGAAGAAGAAGACCCTAAATCATCATTTAATTGGTGATTAAAAGTCTATTAAAGATAGGCATTGATCTAAAGAGTTGATTCTGTAAAAATCAGGGGCTGCAAAGAAGAAACCAGGCACAGGGCCTGATAGGGGACAGACAGGACCGCGCGCAGCTCGAAGCGCCGCGCGCGCGGCCCCAGGATGGCCACGAAAAACGCGGCATGGGCCGCGTTTCCGCGACCGTACGGTCGCGGACCGGCCGCGTTTTGGGCCAGGGCCTGGCCCCTGGCCCCCCTCTTCCCTGGTGGCTATAAATACCCCTCTGGGGTTTCAGAGAGGAGATATACAGAGTTTAGGGTAGTTTTTTATTCCATTTTGTAGTTTAGTTTAGGTTAGATTAGTTCTTCTTCTCCCTCATTGTATTTTTCATTTTGTAGATCTTGTAATAGGGAGAGAGTGGTTCATGCTTGGAATGCAAGAGTGCTTGTAATAGAATGTGACAATCTATGAAAGGTGCTCTCTTTACCTCTCTATGTTTTCTTCTCTCTAATCTCTTTTACATGTGTAGCTAACATTTCTCTCATGGTAACTAACTACTAACCATTAACTTGCTAACTTCTTTTATGATAATCCACATGAATCTAATAGCCTCGGTTTGGCCTTGCTCTTGCAAGAGCCATTGATGGCTCATGATGATGGATCTAACACTCTAACTTCCTAACCACTAACTGAAATCATCTAGAGGGGGTGAATAGGTGATAAGCTAATCTAATGAACTAAATACGGAATTTAAAAACTAATTGCAATAACACTTAATGCAACCAACGAGTGTAGCCGAATTCCCCGTGAAGGGCTCTAGACTAACTCCTCTTGATTCCTCTGAATAAGAGTTGAGGCGCTATTTGAAGCTCTCGTGGTTAAGCACAAGTGAGGCACACAAACACAAGCCAAGCATATAAAGATGATAAGCAATATGAAATAATGCAAGGTACAACACAAGCAAATATGATATGAATGATATGAATGATGCACAACACAAATAAAGAGAGAGGGTTAAGAGACAATGGATCAAACGCAAACACAAAAATATGTTCCGAGGTTCGAGCCCCTAGCTCTACGTCCCCGCCTTCACCGAGAAGGATTTCTAATCCACTAGGAGTACCGAACTCCTCTCTCAACCAATACAATGTCACCGAGGCAATACAAACTCAATCCACCTTACAAAGAGGGATAGTCCCTTAGCCAAACAACCACAAATCACCTCTACCAAAGAAGGATACAAACCAACACCAACTCCACCTCACCAAGAGGGAGTAAACCAACAATCTCAACCTCTACCAATGAGAGAGCAAACACCAACTCAATTCCACCTCTACCAAAGAGGGATACAACAAGAAAGGGTTTACAATTTGGTGGTTTCCTCAACCACAAACAATTTTCTCACAAATAAATGATCCTAATAGAATAGGATAGAAGATAGCTCAAGTGTGAAAAAACAAGAGTTTGGAAAATAAAAACTCAAAGAAATTACTTGGGAAAACTCCCGTGTGCTTAACCACGAGAGCTTCATGTTTATGCATATATGTTTTTGTTTTGCAAATACAAGGAG
>JAVJIF010015416.1:0-79272 GCA_038442645.1 Agave tequilana
AGTCTTTCTTCTCTTAATTATAAGTATCTTGATCTTTTATTCATGTTATTTCCTGATTCTATCTATATCATGTCCGATTGCCATTTCTTTCCTTGTTCATTGGCTATCATTATGTTAAATATTTATATGTCATACTGTAGTGATATTGATTTATCGTAGTAATTTTATAAGTTCAGGTTACTTTAGCTTAGCGTATGTGCGTGGGATATTTTTCTCGCGTATATACGTCGTCGACCTTTGTCGCGACTCCGTTTCCACATACTTTGGGAAGCGGGGCGGACAAGCATGGTGATACGATACTTGTTTATTATGCATTCACTCATTCTTATTTTCATTTTTTGACTAGCGTTGGTAACAAGTCAGATCGGTGTCAGATTGTCTATATTCATACCCTATCAATGAGCAAACGAAACAGATTCTAGTCTTTTGGATCAGTTCGGGTACGACTTGGACCGTCGAAACTAGATAATCAGATAAACTTCTCAGTGTTAATTAATATGTCTTTTATGTTTGGTAGCGAGTCATGCCGGTTTCGAATTTTTATGACCATACCGTACTCATAAACTTTGACCGGTTCTGGATCGGTTCGGTTCGGATCCAGTTGAGGACCCGTTAATCTGGTAAATTCTCAGCAAACACGTTTAAAACACAAGTGACATTACTTAGCTTCCCTCGAGTCCAACAAGTGTGCACCTTTAGTTTTGCTGTGTCTGATCCCTGACCCGTTGTCTGATCCCTGACCCGTCAACTGGACACGTGTCCGGATCGAATGATGAGTACGAGTCAAAAGCTCCAATAATTGCAGTTTAACAAACTTTGTCGTTTTCTTCGTTTTGTCCAGTCAGTGGGCCACGTTGATTGGTCCCACAGCCTGTATGGTCAAATTTGGGAAACCCTTACTGACACCTGACAGCCGAACTTTCTTGGATAGCTGAAGTGCGAAGTTTAGGGAAGGCTTGGTCCAAAAACTGATCGGGTGAGATTTTGGCTGAAATATGGGTCTCTGAAACATTTTCATTTTGGCCCTCGGAAAACCGTGGAGAATCGTGTGCGAGTTGGGATCTGCTGTGGCTAGCTGAACAGGATCTAGTCGTTTCAGCAAATGAAGTGTCAACAAGCAACTGCTCTCTGTTTTGCAGTTAACTCCATATTAAAGATCAAATTGATTCTTTCATGGGTTAATTGAGTGACAATTCTCTCTACTTTTGTTGAAGGTCTTGGTCTTGGTCAAAAGTGTCAAATCTTTTGAACCTCATGCATAGATTCTTCGGAAAGGTTAAGCTTGCTGACAAAAAAAATACTTTTTGTCTTTGAAATGTAAAGTTAAGTATGGGTTAGGTTCTTGACGCACAGAATGGTTGGTTGTTTTTAACGCCTTTACATGGTACTGATTCTGAATCTAACGAATTGAGAGCAATTGGAGAGAAAATTATATAAAAAAATACATGAAAAGAGATTATACATATAATATTCAGAAAAATATGGGATCAAATTCTTAAAAAAATTTAAATGGTTTGCTATTTTGGTTTGATAGATGGATGTAACTCAATTGCTCCAGAGAGAAAAGTGATTTGGCTTTCTGCGGAAAAAAAGGACAAAATAAAATCTCATTCTATTACAATATTGTAAGTAACTTGAATAACTAGTTTTTTTTTTTTTTTTTTTTTTTTTTTGCATTTTGCTTTTATTTTCATTTTATGAAAAAAGAAATAGTGAATCCTTTGAATATTAGCATTCCCCATTTGGACTAAAAGGGAACTTAGTTGACCATGGTCTATGATCACATGATCTTAAAAAAATTGATGATGCTATCACATTCTCAAATGCTTGATGACAGCTGTTTCCTAATGTGTTTTTATATAATTGCAAAGTTACTCTGTAGAAGGGTCAGCGTTGAATGGAACAGTAAAACACCAACAAATATTAGCTCACAAATTCTTAGATTTTTGACAGATAGCACCCTTTCTGAATTTTGATTGCCAACAAATTCTAATATATGAATGGCGGTGTTCTCTAATAACATCCATGGAGATTGCAGGCTAGGGTTTTTAGGGTTTAGTCCCCACCCAATGTCCAATACAGTGGAAAGCTTGTCAAATGTCAAAGAGGGTCAAAACTCAAAAAGTATTTGTCAAGAGTCTAACCTAGCTTGTAGACTGGGTCCCATGTGATCTTTATATTCTTGAGAGGACTGAAGATTGACAAAGAGTTATTATACCTTGAAGATGTATAGACACGTTGCCAACTAGATAAAACTTAAGGAGGTGTCTAATTTTTGAACATAATCATTATTTAGCACACGAAAATTAGGGTTGGTTAACGGGACGAATCGGGTTGATTCGTCTCGTCAGCCCAACGAATCCGTGACGAGACGGGTGGACCCGTCTTGTCACGGATTCAACGAGACGGGTTTGAAAACTCGGATAACGAATCGGGTCTTCTGACCCGATTCGTTACCCGGATTCGCCGAGACGGGTTGGACCCGTCCTCGGCATTTTTTTAATTATTTTTTAAATTCGAATTTTATTAAAATTTTAAATTTAAAGTTATAAAGAAATTAGGAAAAAAATAGTAAAAAAGGAGGAAAAAAATTTAAAAATTGTCTAAAATTATAAAAAAAAATAATAGAATTGATATTCACTAATTACAAGTTTTTTGTAAGGTAAATTATTTTATTAATATGAAAAAAATCATATAAACAATCTGCTCATCACATATAATGTACATAAAACTCATCTCATGTAATATACATAAAAAACTCTGGTGGTCATCTCATACAAATGTACATAAAAAAACTCTGGTGGTTATCTACTCTTCATCATCGTCCTGTTCAAATTCTTCATCTAGAATAGCTTTTCCTTGTGTGCGTCTTTCTGCATCGAACCAGTCCTTTAAGCAAACAGCCATCTCAAGTTTTCGTTCGCTCTCAGCCTGCTCCTCTAGGGTGTCAAAACTCTACCACCTGTAGAAAAATGCGCTCTCGGACGCTACTGTAGAGGCCGGAGGTGTCCAGTATATCTCGGGCCATGGTAGAAAGAACATGAATTGTTTCTCTGTTCTTTCCACCATGACACAAACATCAAATGTTGTCCATAGTTCATCATCATTTTTCATTTATTTCAGCAGGCATTGTGTTCAAATATAGATTAAGTTCATCATGAACCTACTCCTGAAGAGTGTTTCTTTCTAGTATTAGAGGAAAATAAACTTTTAAAATTAGATAATCTTTACCTGGACTAGTAGAAGAAGTTTGTGATAGTGTAGATGTCCTAAAATTCAGAAAGAAGGGAAATACTCATCTCTGTACAATGAGTACATTTCTTCTAAAAGAGATCTAATTTTAAAAGTAATTTATCTACATCTTGTTCATAATTTAAACATAAAATAAAATTGGATAATAAAAGTTTTAAATTATCTATTTTAATTCTAGGATCCATAATTGCAGCCAAGTAAAATAAAAAAGGCATATTTTCAAAATATTTTCGAAATTTTTCTTCCATATCATGTATAGCCTCTTCAAGACTGTGATCATCTCTGTATACAGCAAATACTTGAGCAATTTCATTAAGATTATGAAAAACTAAGTTACATATGGGATAATATGTACCAAAAAGTGCTTTTGTGGCAGTGTCAAATTTTTATAGAAAAGTACAAAATTTTCATATAATTTCCACTCTTCATCGCTAATATAACAAGATGAACATTCATTTACTGTAAAAAATGAATTTGCTTGTTTATAAGGAGGGCAATCTTTAATCATATTGTAACTGAATTCCAACGAGTTTTCACATCTGCTTGGAGTAGTTTTTCCTTCAGTCCACATTGTCGGCAATAACTTTTAAAAGATTGTCTTCTACGTCCACTGTGTTTTTATCTGTAAAATTATTTTTTTACTTTATAAATATATTTGTCTAAGATTTTTAGACCATCTTGTACACATAAATTCAATATATGGCAAACACATCTAACATGAAAAAGTTTTTACAGTTTAAAATCGGATCTAATACGTTTTCAATTGTCTTATTGAAGCGGTATTTTCACTTGCATTATCAAAAGAAAATAGAAAATAATTTATTTTCTATACCATAATTTTTACAAGTAAGAAAAATTGAATTTGCTACATTTGTAGCAGAATGTTTCTCAGAAATTTAGAAAATGATAAAATACGTTTTTGTAAAATTCAGTTATCATCAATAAAGTGAGCAGTAATACATAAATAATGAATAAGATTAAGAGCTTCCCATATATCGGAAGTTAATGAAAATTTTCTAGCATCACTAGTAAAAAGAACCTTCAAAATATTTTTTCTATTTACAAATAAATCTTCAATTTCTTTAGTTATAGTTTGTCTGCTAATTCTCTTATAATCAGGAGCAAAAACAGATTTAAGATAATCAAACTAATGCATCTGATTCAGTAAAAGAAAATGGAAGTTCTGCTCGAACAATAAATTCAGCTAACTTATGTTTATTTTTTAGGTTATATCTCTAAGTGGAGAGTGTGCCTGAATCAGCTAATATTTGTGCTTGTTGCGGTGGTAAACCGTGACTTTTAGCATGCTTTTTTCATAGTGTTTATTAAGAACACATGTACCGTATCCTTCTTTATGATCAAATAGTTGATGACAGTACTTACATTTTGCCTTTCTTCTACCTTCAATAACTTTTTCTACGAAATGGTTCCACACTAGAGAAGTTTTGGCTCTTACTTTAGTTTGTGCTAGTTGGTTGTTGTGTTTCTGGAACTATAGTATCATACTGTGTTGTTGTGTATCGTGTTGCTCTTGTGTTTCAGTAAAAAAAAAAAGGAGCCAGAGATTGTGCGTGCATTGGTGATGTTGACATTAAAAGTTGAGAATATGAGGAATATTGAGGAGGGAAGGAAATAGAATGCCGACCTGTACCACTATCATTGGCATATGCAGCATGTGTATATGATGCAAAACCACTGTAGTCAATTGTATAACTTGACGAACTGTGATAGGGAGCAAATGCGGATGTTGGGGGAGCATAATTGTATGGTGGGTAAGTGGCATATGTGACAATGAGCTACCGCCAGCATCGGTGTAAGGTGCTACAGATGAAGGATTGTGTGCTGATGAAGAGCTACAACCGGCTTCAGATGAGGTACCGTCAGTACTCCAGTGGGCTCCATAGACTAGATTGGAAGTTGGTAGAGATTTGTAATTGTAAGAGAATAAGAGTGATTTATAATAGAAGAGAGAGGGTTGAGGTGAAGTGAGATGAAAGTGAATGAGAGTGGAAGGTTTTATAGAGGTTATGGGGGGTTTTTTTTAATTTTTTTTAAAAGGATACAATGGCTCAAAAAGTAAGCCGTTGTAGGTGAATCAGAGGGTGCCACGTGGCACCCTCTTTCTCACCCACAACGGCTCTTTTTTGAGCCGTTGAGGGTTGAAAAAAAATAAAAAACGAATCTAGGGGTCTGAGACTAATTTTCCTCTCTAACAGTCAAATAATAATATTGGACATAAAAAAAAAATTAGAGAAGGGGGCGTCGGGGAAATTTTCCTCGACCCGATTCGTCCCGTTTACACGGGACGGGTCAACCCATTTTGACCCGCCCCTAAACGGGGCGGGGCGGGTTGACCCGTAATCCGCCCTGTGCGACTCAAACGGGTCGCATAGGGTGGGGCGGGGCGGGTCGACGTCGGTCGACCGCCCCATTAGCCATCCCTAACGAAAATAGAGTAAAGATTTTACTCACGTTAAATGTTAAACAATAAAAAACCATAATCCATTGAAATTTGTGTTTAGTCGTTAGTGAGTAGTTATTAAATATCTATAAAGTACCGGTCTCTCTCTCTCTCTCTCTATATATATATTGGTTCGTTCTTGTGTGTGAGCCACATACACATACAATAAGAGAGTCAATCATGTATTGACACGTGTATTAATTCTTTTATAATATGTTATGTGTGTGGTCTCACACACATATTATAAGAGATTATAAGTGGTCTAATATACATGTCAATATGTGATTGGCTCTCTTATATATGTGTGTGTGGCTCACACACATGAACCGAACCGCTCTCTAGTTATGATGTTAGCACCTTGTATTTTGTACGACTTATAATTTTCAAAGAGATTATATATCTCCTTTTGTTTCATGACACTTTGACCAAGTAGGAAAGGCATCCTTTCAACTAGGCTAATTTCAAGGGGATTCGGGTATCTGGAATTCTCATTCTTTTTGCTCTTCACTTAATCACTAGAATAGCTCCTCGCTCTCTATTTTCTTTTTCTCAATCTTCTAATTTGAATCTTCTGTATTCTATAAATAGCCTTAGGTTTAAGTGTGGAATAAGAGAGGAGCAACAAGGTACAAGCATTTTATTCTGCTTCTTTCCTGTTTACAAAACGTTTCAAAATTTTCTCGATACTAATTTATTCAAAATCTTTTTGTACTCAAATTTTTAGATACTTTAACTAGAAAGCTCACACGCACGAACGTGTCCTTGATCAAGTCGCAAAACATAGCAAGCGAACATATATAATAGCAGAAACTAAAAAAAGAAAAAAAAAAAAAAAAAAAGACACTAATTACCAATTAGTACCTAGTACCTACTGACACGCCACGTGTCCCGCAGCCAAAGATGTAAATTCAAAGCGCACGTGGCTTCGGCGCACGTTGGCCCCACAGTAACCATCCATGCGAGAACGCACACTCATTGATAGGACGAACTAATCAATTAACAAAACAAAAAACTTTTTGGATTAATCAACTTCGGCCCTTTCATTACATCAACAAAGAGCAACGCACACAGAGACATCACCGACAAAATCAGTTGGGTTTTAACTTAATCAAATGATTGATCATAATCATCATCATCATCATTATCATCTTAATCTCAGCTCAAGACTCCGCGGGTCAACAAATATAACGTCCGTACTCGGCTTAGACTTGCTCCAGTCATCATCACCACCTCCGCCGGCCACCGCCAGTCTCTTCACGCACCACACGTCCTCCTCGCACGAAAACCTCTTCCAGTGAGGCACGCGCTCTCTTACCTCATCGCTTGGCCCTACTTCAGAAACCACTGCGGCAATGTCTTCGTTCTCCATGGCGAAATTGTGCGCGAGCCCCGCAGGCACCGCATCAGTTCGCCGCCCCGCTCGCCCCCCATGCTCAGCCCGTACATAATGTACACACCGAACGGGCTGAACACGTCCCTGACGGACGGGATCCTCAGCCACGGCATCAGCCTGTCAGCGACACGTGTCAATCTGACCACTGTTCTTGCCAGCCTGGAGGCGCCGGAGACTCTGAGGCGGACGACCTCCCCGCTGTTCCACAGGGACATCACGGCGTAGGACGGGGGGAGGCGGAGGGGGTCCCAGCGGACGTCGGAGGGGATGGCGAGGAAGGTGCCGAGGGTGAGGGGGTGGGAGAGGAGGGCGTCGATGTCGGAGGGGAAGAACTCGGAGGTGGCGGCGAAGAGGTGGCGGTAGAGGGGGCGGAGAGGGAGGGGGGGAGCTGGAGAATGGTGGTGGTGGAGGGGGGAGGGAGGGGGAGGGGTGGGAGTGGACGGGGCGGGTGAGGATCGTCGGGGAGCGGAACGGGGTGTAGGCGAGGCGGCGGGTGAAGAGGTCCAGGGAAGGGGAGTTGGACCGGTCGGTGGCCATGTACGCGTACTCCGCCCCCTTCTGGATGCACCAGGATTCGACCCTCTGCACTAGTTTCGTTCCAATCCCTAGCCCCTGCCATGTACATATATATATATATGGCGTTAGATTATAACCTTCACTCACAAAAGCTTAAGAGACTGTGTATGTTGACGATAATGTATATAGAATAATTAACAAAAATGAGTATCAATGAGTTTAAACTTGGCTCTGTAGACATTAATGGTTGTTATAGCTAAAATTGTACAAAATTTATCTACATTCTAAAATGCAAATATAGTATATGGAGCGGACAGCAGCGTGCATACCGTTTTGGTTCATGTGTGTTAGCCACGAACACATGAATTTAAAAATTTAAAGATTTTAAAATTTTGTATTTCTAAAATCTGACATTTTATCTATATTGTATCTCAACAAGAGATTGATTCTCTTATAACATATATCATTGACCCACACATGAACTAAATCCGCTTGAGGCTGGGAAGAGGCAGAGACCGAAAGGTCCTGGCACACTTTAGCACCGGACAGGTGTCCCTGATAACGTGCCCGTGTGGCCGGGACAAAACATAGTTTGTGAGGCCAGGTGGGGGTTCCTTGGCATACGAATCTCAGGTTTGAAGGACGGCCTCAGGTGGTGGGCGGTGAATGGTAGCAACCTTCACCCTCCGTGCCAACGTACGCGTGTGGCCCCTTCCGTAGCGACAGGAGCCGATAATATTTTTTTTTTCTTCTTCTTTTGGATGGTATTATTTTGGTTCGTTAAAAAGAAGAGGAGAAATTGCGCTACAGAAAGTGAAGGAAGGGGATTGAAAATAGCATGAAATAAGTGAATTCATCCCGTCTCACTTTTCCCTTCATGGGCAAAAAAAAAAAAAACATAAAAATAAAAAAATGGGAAAAAAAAATTTAAAATGAAAACTGAAAGGAAAAAAGAATAAGTGAAACGTTAAAGGGACCGAAACCGACGGACACCCACCTATGCGCCGGCGACACACCCGGAGGCCGAGCAGGTAAGCAACTCTGACATAGACACCTCCTCCCCGGGTGACCGTCTTATGCAGGCCCGTATCACCCCGACGATCTCCCTTTTCTCCTCGTATTCAGCCACCTGCAGATATCACAAAAAGGAGGGAAAAAAAAAAAAAAAAAGAGCCCAGGCGCACATTAGCACCAGACGCACACCCTACTACTGCTACTGCAAGAGGAGGAGGAGGAGGAAGGAGAAGTACCAGCATTACGTGCTCCGGGGCGTGGCGGACGCGGCACAGGGGGTCGCCGAGCTGGTCGACGCAGAGGGGACACTGTCTTCTTCTTCTTAGTCTGACTCTTCTTGGTGTTTTTGGCACGGAGGAGGCCAGCGAGGGGCCCACGTCGCAGCTCCTCTCCATCTCCTCCACGGCCTTCAGGTCCTGCTCCGCGTCAAGCTCCCTTATTCTTATCATCACCACCACCATCGTCTCCTTCTCTCTCTCTCTCTCTCCTCTCTCTCTCTCTCAAGGTTGAGAGGTACTATTAGCACTCTATATATAGAGCGAAGGTGGTGTCAAATTATTGAGAGAGAGAGAGAGAGAGAAGAGAGAGAGAGAGAGAGGCGTTAAGGGGGCAGCAAGGAGTTTAGGGGCAGCAAGTGTGTGTCAAAAGTGCAGAAGTTAATGGATTAGAAAGAACTAAAATATATTTAGGAATGGTTTTACATGAAACACCCTTCAGGATATGGAAATTATACCTTTCAGTTCTTTCGTGCATAAATTAATCCAGTTTGATTGCAGGTAGGTATTGACCTGGGACAGGACTCAACTCAAGAGCAAGTTTTAGTGGGAGTCTATTTTACCCACTTACATGAATGCAAAGCACACCAAGTTTTCTAATTTCTCTCATTACTTGACAATGTATTAATCTACCTTTTTTTTATCTTTTCTTAGAAAATGAGTATACGAGGATCGTACGTACACGATATGCCTTAAGTATTTGTAATTGCATTGATTCCTCTTACTTTCTCTTTACCACTACGTCAAGTCTAATTTCTGTTTAATATATTATTTTGGACAATTACGCCACATTATAACTTTTTTACCAAATCACCAATGTTGCTATTAATTAGATGCTAATTTGAATCAGACTCCTGCTCAACTAGCACAAAGATAATAGTGCAATTAGAAAATATCTTGTGTACCTCCACTATATAACCAAAAAAAAATGCTTCATTTTATTTATTAAGTTCAATATTGGTTAGTTCACAACTAAATCCACACTAATAAGCAATGTGGCAAGCATGAAGAGGAAAGGACATTGCTAAGTTGGTGAGCAAGGCATGCATGAAGGTGTCATGCAAAATGTGAATTTTCTTGATATTGATTGATGTATATGAAACCGTCTCCATTAACTCCAAGCTTAATTTTGTTTGAAGAAAAATACAGCAAGGATTCTATTTTTAATCTCTAGATTAAGACTTCATTAAGAGAAAACACTCTTAAATTAGAATTCACATACAATGAACAAAAAGGACTTCCCTTCTTTTTTCACCTCAAACTTTTTCACCAACCAACCTCACATTTAAATGTGAGGGGAAGAAAAGTACACACATTGTGTCTAATTGATGCCACATTAATGGAAGAAAAAGAGGTGAAAACAAAAGGAACGAAGAGAAGCCAAGCTTGGTGACTTGTAGTCCAAAACCTCTATTTGATTGTTTCCTTATCGAGTTCACGGGAAATTGACACGATGCCTAGAGTTTTCAAAAATGTGTCCACGTAAGGTTCAAATGGGAGAGATCCATCAACATCTCTTTCCTTCATGATTATTAGGACTAATACCTATAAAAGCTCAAGTTTGGATCATGGAGTGATCAATTTGGTCTCCCACTAGTCGATCTAATTACCTTGTGAGTGGCCAAATCCGCCCAAAAGGTCTAACCATTTAGACAATAGTGAACAAATCTTGCAGCCATTGCCCATTGTGTAGCTTTTGACACTTCTAAAGGCAAGCAATTTGGTTTAGGCTTCTCTCATGACTTGACATGTTGATTGAGAGAGAGAGAGAGAGAGAGAGAGAGAGATGATCTTTGCTAAAGAGTTGAGGAGAGGCATCAATTATTTGCTTGTGTTTGAGAGCTCTCTTTAGAACACTTCCACCCGTGCCCAGGCAAAAGGTGGGGGTTCGGGGATGTGGCACTTTTTGGTAAAAATCAGGCTGTCCGGGCTCGAGCTCGGGCAACTCCTGACCAGGCCTCTGCCCAGGCAGTTTGGGGCCACCATTAGAGAGGTTGTTTTTGAAAATTTTTATGTGGGCTCCACCAAATTGACTGGGCAAAAAACCCTGCGGTGGAAGTGCTCTTAGGTGAAACACTTGTCCAAAAAATTGACAAGATGAAATTGACTCAACATGTTTTGTTCTTGTTACAATATCTCTTTAGCAATTACAAGCTCATGCATCTCAAAAAAAGATAGTCTTCTGGAATGCTTAGTGCTTTGATCATATTCTAATTGCCCTCTTTAGCTCTTATTGTCCTCATTAGATGAGTTGTAATTTTAGTTTGGTATTAGTATCTATCTATCTCACTAAGCACTTGGTTAAAAGCTAAAAGCATTCATAAGATGGTGGGATCATCTAGTGGAGTACTCATTTTATTAACAAAAGATGAGTGACTTGAATTTGATTTGAGATAGACACATGGTGTTATTAACATCTTGTCATGAGATTGAAGCTCTATGCGTGTAACTCTTGTTTATTTTGGTTCTTGCTTGTCGCGAAGAGAGAGAGAGAGAGAGAGAGAGAGAGAGAGAGAGAGAGAGAGAGAGAGAGCTCCAATTGATTTATGGAATAATTAAGCAGCACATATACTGATTCATAACCTTGTATGGGTAAAATAAACAAAAGGGTACTGAGAGACTTGTTTATGTTCATCACAAGAATATTAGGATTATGATGAAATTAATTAAGCAAGATGCAAAAAGACTCCATGTGTGTTCCATAGTCACACACTATATGCAAGAGTATCTTGATTTTATTTGATTCTCACAAATTAAAAACACACATTGGGGCAAAAGCAAATGGTGTGGGGACCTACAAAATAGACCATGAATCATTGACTAATCAATAATATGTCACATGAGTTCATCTCTAGCATTACATTGGGACAAGTTTAATCTTATACCTAGACGAACTATATAACTAACCTTATTGGGTGTCTAAATCCCCCCTACTACTGAGAAAGGAACCAATGTGCATCAAATTCTTGCTCGCGATCTATACAGATCTGATTGTAGTTCATTGTTTGATCATATCACAGTTTCGACTGCAGTTGGTCGAATATAAGACTTTATCACACTATTAATAAGCGACCATGCTCCCAATCTTATAATAACTTGGCATCTCTTGTATGTGGCTATTGTGAAGGCAAATTCGATCATGTCTCCTTTCCATCTCTCTTTGTGGGATTTCTTTACCTTTTCTTCTCCCAAGTGGGCTCATGGTGTTCAACCTCCCATATTGGCTAGTCTTTTCTCCTAAATTCTGATCCATGTGTAGCTCTTCTTTGGGCATAATATAATTATTGGATAGACTCTAATGCTTAACAAAAGAGAAGATATATTCCCTCCTCTAGCTAAGCTTTCAAATATTAGCCTCTACAGATATGGCGCTATCCGTTATATTCTCTTTGCTTAGGGTTTGTGTAAGTTGCCATATGATGCCCAATGGTTTTGAGAGTTTGTGAACTTCTGTCCCTGCACACACTTGAAGATGCTTGCTGGCTTTATCTGTTTGTGAGCTTTGCTCTAGTTCTTTTACATGATTAGGTTTTTTTTATGTTGATTTGCAATGGATATAGTTTGATTCCATCTTGAGCTAGAGCGCACTACGCCAACCAATCAGTCGCATTGTTCTTAGGCTTTATGTTTTTTTTTGTTTTAGCATCCAACTCTTCTGTTTTACTTCTAAATGAGATACTACTTCACACCTGATGACATCAAATGATGATCGAAAAGATCGTGTACAGATACATACGAGATTATGCTGTCGAATTTCTTTTGTTAGTATGCATCTAATGGATTTATTCGGACGCATGAATGGAGGAAACTAGATGGACAGCAAAGCATATCCCTCTTTAGGATTTGAAGTTTTGAACAGGTATCCCATTTGTTTTTGTAATCATATGAAGAAGAAAACAAGGTCAGAAACTTCGCGGTGTCAATCAAAATACTAATCCAAGATCCAAACACAACCATTTTACAGTTTTGATGAAAATTGCAATAAGTGGAAATCGTAAATTTCAAATAGATGATCGGAAACATTGTTCGTCGGAAAATTGAGCATGTAAAAATCTTTATTACTTACAAAGAAGATTACAAAAGATCAAAATTCAGATTACAAAAGACGGAAGAGTTGAATCTCCCATTTGTTTAGTACCGGTTCTTCTTGTAGTGGTGGGTGTGATTCTTATTCTCTGTTGACGAACCGAATTTGAAGCTTGATCTTCTTGTTCTCATTGATAGCTCACTGGTACGGAATAAACCTTAACCAATGGCTAAAATCTCAAAGAGATTGAAGATAAACTTGAACTCAGCAAGTTTTAAAAAGTCTTCTCTTTTCTCTTCCAGTACTCTATGTGTATCCTCTCTTGTGTTGTCTCTTTTTTTCTCTTTTTTATTTAGGCCTTTGCTGTGCAACAAGTATTTATAGAGATTTATGGGGTGTAACTGACCCCTTAAATTTCTCCATAACGGGGATTTATTCCCCATTATGTAGAGAAAAAGTGAGTGTAATTAACCTAGTTAATTGCTGTCTTATTACAGCAGAAATACGGGTCTCGCGTTGGACGCGAACCTCGCTTTGGCGTTGGAACGCGAACCTCGCTTTGGCGTTGGAACGCGAACCTCGCAGGCTCGCGTTGGTTTAAAAAGTAGAGCTTCACAGGCTTGCGTTTTGAAGTTGAAACGCGACCCTGATTGAGGTTCGCGTTTTGAATAAATAACGCGATCTTTGCGTTTCAACTCAAAAGAACACAACTTTTGCGTTTGTTGATCGAACGTGAAATCACATTTTGAGTTGAAATGCGCCCTCGCATTTGGCATGAGGCCCACATTTTGAGGTTTTATCTTCAGTAATTTTAGTCAGCCTACAGAACCCGCTTTAAAGTTTTCTAAACTCCGTGGTGGATTGAGAAGGGTTTTAAAATACTTTGAATTTCATGTTGATTTGAATATTCGTGATAGTACTGACAATCTCTTGAAGTGTCGTGAGCTTGAAATTGTCTGGATTCTGGTCTTTGTGAGTATACCGTTGAACTTCTTAAAGCCCCTAGGGAAGATCATCATAAGTATCTAAAACGCAGTCTAGAACTTCTCTTTGATTTGTTTTGTCAGTGTATTATCGAACCGGTTGAGTTATTGATTTCTTTTGTCAGTGTACTATTGAACCATTGCAAAAGCAAGAACACATTTTTGTGTCTGAGAGAACGCGACTCTCATATGGTACGCGACTGTCGCATTTTGTGTCTTTGGACGCGATCCCCATCTAGGAAGACGCGTTGGAAGCTTCTAGACACGATCCTCATTTGGTTGAAGAGGAGAAGTGTAATTTTAACTGTATTTCTCATTTTCATTGAGAAAATTGAGGGGATTACTGTCAGAGCTATAAACTTTAATATGACAGGAATTTATTTATGTGTCTGTGATAACGATTAACTTAGCAACTGGAGGTGTGATTTAACCAAATATGACACTTCCCTTGAGGAATTAGGTAAGGTGATAGAGGTATGATTTTAACTACATTCCTCATTTTCATGAAGAAAGAAGAGAAAATTACTGTCAAAGTTGTGATTTTTTAACATGATAGGGATTTGTTTATTGTTAGAAGTGTGATGTTTAACAAAACATTGATTGGATTGTAATTTAAACAAATTTAGTGGACCTGAAATTCTATTGAAGGAGATTGACAAGTAAAAGTTTTACTATAAGAGGTGTGATTTTTAACATGACGGGGATTTGTTTACTGTTAGAAATGTGATATTTAACATAACAATGATTGGATTTGTGATTTGAGCAAATTTAGTAAACCTGTCATTTTTGTAAGAGATTAACAAGTAGAAAATTATTGTCAGAGGTGTGATTTTTAACATGATAGGAATTTGTTTATTGTTAGAAGTATGATGTTTAACATAAAAGTGATTGGGATTGTGATTTGAGTAAATTTAGTGGACCTATCATTATATTGAAAGAGATTGATAAGTAGAAGTTTTATTGTCAAAGGTGTGATTTTTAACATGACAGTGATTTATTTACTGTTGAAGTATAATGCTTAACATAACAGTGATTGGATTTACAATTTGAGCAAATTTAGTGGATCTGTCATTCTATTGAAGGAGATTGACAAGTAAAAATCTTATTGTCAGAGGTTTAAGATTTAACATGACAGGTTCGATCTATAATTCATTCCGTTGAAAAAATGAGTACAATTCTTTTTAGATCTACCATTTCATGGAAGAAAATTGGTAATGAATTTTAGAGGAATAGATGGGATTAGCTCTCTTAGAGTTTTTAGCAAACCCTCAACTATCAACAGATTTGGTTTGCCTTTACCAACTATCGTTTGAATTGGGCTAGTCATGCTATTCCCTTCAGCATGATTAGTTATCGAGAATTTTGTATTGGACTTAAAAACCAATATTTTTCTCTATCTTTAGTCATCAGAGGCGTTATATTGTTATGTCACTTGAAGTGAAATTTTTTGAAAAGTACATGATGTACTTTCTATTTTTTATTCCACAGATAACCTCTAAAATCTCGATGAGAATTAAAAAAAGTGAGTATAAAACTCTGTAGGGAATTTCTCAGGAAATTATCGTTTCTTGTAAGCTTCCCCCGTCTCTTCATAACCAAGACCTTGGTTCTTAGTCGATCATCAAGTCTTAATATGAATGTTGAAACATTGAAAAAGTTTCGCAAAAGTACATCAAAAACCTTCTTCAATGAGTCTGGCTTGATAAGTCATCAAATAAACTCATTTAACCAATTTTTCGGCTGCATGGACTGTTCAACTATTATAGTCGTGGAGTCAAGCTACGATCCCCCGAAAAGGAGAAGAAGTGGTTGGAGGCATGCCTCCATTACATATGAAAAAGCCAGGCTAGAAAAGTCATCCCTTTAGATCGAGAGAGACGACCGGGAAGAAGAGTGCCTAAAACTATTGTCTAAGCATGTTCGACTTCAAAATATGACCTATTCTTCTAAACTCAAAGAGGATGCAGGTCTATATATTAGAGAAGAGTGATAAGGCTAAAACTAACAATTTTGCCTTTATCATTTCTTCAGTGTTAACATCATACATCATAATGTCTCAAATTCGTTTGGATCGATATCAATACTAGAGAAGAGTGACAAGGGTAAAATCAACAATTCTACCTTTTTTCAAGATTGACATCATGCATCGTGGTATCTCTTCGACTTGATGTCAATAAGCGATGATGCAACCTTTGAAGCAACACGCTCTTCTTTGGCGCTATTTCAAACTTCTTGGATCCAAAACCCTAATCCAATGATTAGCCAGAGTACTTATCTGATCAGAGGTATGATGTTAACTTGATCATGATAGTACTTTTTCAGTAATTTGTCACTGATCGGCATCATGAGCGTGTCGCCATTTGATTCGTGGGGAGATAAGCTCCATTTGAATAGACTGTCTCTGCTATAAAAGGTCCCTCTCATTTGGGTTGGAATTTGTTTTTGATTTTATGTGTCGTCTGACAGCTAAGATAAGATCGTCTTTCTTAAATATTCCTTTTTTACTTTTTTTCTGAAGGCTTTGAAAATTAGAGCTTGATAGAGCTTGATTTGTTATTGAGCTTGAAGATGTTTATCATCTAAAGCATTCAACCCTTGGAGGCGAAGTCGATGTACATCATTTGTCATCTCTATCGCTAGGGTAATATGCAGAGATGGAATCTAAATCTCTAGTGGAAGTACAGCTTTGTACCCGTACACTAAGAAAAATGGTGTAGCTTTTGTTGAGATTCTCACCGTTGTGCGGTAAGCCAAAGGCATTCACCTAACTTCTCATCCTAGTCCCGTTGACTTTTTGAGATGAACTTCTTAAGAAGTTTTTCGATAGTCTTGTTGAAAGCTTCCGCAAGACTATTGGCAACTGGATAGTATGTCATTGAAGACACGCTTTGAATTCTAAATCTGTTAATTTTTGGAATGCTTGACAGATGAATTGGGGTCCATTATCATAGCTGATTCGTCGAGGTATGCCAAAGCGGTATAGTATGTGATGTTTGATGAACTTGATCATATCAGACGTCTTTACCTCTTTTAGGGGGATGCTTCCCCCTTTTGAGAAGTATTCAGTTATAACTAAGACAAATCGATGTCGTTTAGATGTTGGTGGGCTGATTTGTCCAATAACGTCCATTCCCCACATATCAAGTGGCCATGAGGAAACGTTAGGTGAAGATGACCTAGTGCTTAATGTATGAAGTCACCATAAATCTGACAAATGTGACACCGCCTAGCATAGGTGATAGCGTCAGAAACCATCCTTGACCTGTAGTAGCCAAGTCTTCGGAGTCGATCTCCAAGTTTGGATCCAATTTGGTGAGCCCCACATGTACTATCGTGAGCTTCCTTGAGTGTCTCATGTACCTCTTTGTATGAAAGGCAGTTGAGTAAAATTTCATCATATGATCGGTGATATAATGTTCGCGTGATCGCATTGTAATAGAAACGATGAGCTTTCCTTTTGATTGCAATTGCCTTTTTGGGATCGTCAGGCAGTATGTCGTATAAAACGAAGTCGACAAACGAAAATTGCCAACCCCCGAATTCTGGAGCTGTTGAAGTCTCGAGAACCTCTTTATGGAGTTTACCATCTTCAAGGGTGAATTTCAGATTGTACAAGTCATGACAGTGGATGAGTACTTCTGGTTCTCCGACTAGAAGAGCTAGCAAAGCAGCAAGTGATGCCAGTGCATCTGCATGCGCATTCTATTGCCGAGGTACATGGTCAATGTAAAAGTTTTTGAACTTCTCAGCCATATTGATAGTTGCATTATGGTAGGGTATTAAATCTTCATGTCGGACATCGTACTCTCCTCGGACTTGGTTGACGATGAGTTTGGAGTCGATGTAAGCTTCAAGGCTCTTGACTCTGATTTTGTCTGCAAGTTGCATTCTGATTAACAACGCATTGTATTCTGCCACAATATTGGAACACGGCTCAGTAGTGAGAATGCACCAGGGATTACGTAGTTATATGGGGAAACGAGTACCACCCTCACTCCTGCTACAATGTTCCCTCTAGAGCTCGTTCTTGATGTGCCGTTAAAGAATAGTTCCCAGACTTGTTCTTTGAGCGTGCATGGGTTGTACAAACTTCAGCAACTTCATCTAAAAATCATCATAAAGTTTGGAGGATCTTAAAACTGGATGGTCAACCAGAAATCCGCCATGACTTGAACTTTGACTATCTTCTGTGGCAAGAATGTGCATCTCATATTGTAAGCACAAAGTAGCCTTTCACTAATATGCAATTTAGCGATGATGGTCTTGCCATGAGCAATCACAGAGGATTGACTCTGGAGATAACGTAAATGCGCTGGCTTATTAAGTAGTGTCGCATCTTCTGGACGGAAAAACCAGAGCTAGACATTCTTTCTCTACCGGTTGTAACAGTGTTCAGACCTGATCATTGTTGTACTCATGTAGTAGATCACCTGTTTATGGCTATGATCATTATTCTAGGCTAACAAGGCTCCTAAGAAATGATCCATAGCTCTAACATATATCAGGAAAGGCTTTTCTAATAATGGAGCTACAAGAATGTGCGGGTGAGTGAGATACTCTTTGATCTCTTCAAACACTTATGGTAAGCGTTGTCCCAGATGAATGAGACTCCCTTCTTCATCAACTTAGTAAAGGATTGGCAGTGTCTAGATAGATTTGCAATAAATCTTCAAATGTAGGCAATCGTCCTTGTAACCCTTTGAGTTCTTTGAGATTCCTTGGAGGTTACATCTCTTGGATGGCGCAGACATTTGATTAGTCTCTAATTTTGCATAATTTTCATCACATTCTAATATTTATTTTATGTAAAATTCTGTAATAAAACCTTGCTTGCTTGATCCTAGGTCCATGGTGTGCAAATGAAGAAGAAAACACTAAATCACCATTTAATGGGTAATTAAAGGCCTACCAAGTAGCCATTGACTTTAGAGAGGAGATTTTGTCAGCCCAGGGTATCAAATCATGAATCCAGAAGATCAAGTGGACAAGGGACAGACTGGGCGACGCGCTACCTGAAGCCAGGCGCGCCGCCCTGGCAGGGCCGCGAAAACGAGGCCCAGGCCGTGTTTCCGCGGCCCTATGGGCGAGCGCGCGCCCGGCTTCGGGCCAGTGGTCATCCCCTTGGACCTCTTTCCTCTGGTGCTTATAAATACCTCTCCAGGCCTTCAGTTGGGAGATATACAAAGTTAGAGCATTATTGTAATCTTATTTTTAGGATTGTAGTTGTTTTAGTTTCTTTCCTCTTATAGTTTTAGTTTTATCCATTAGAGTGAAAGAGAGAGAGTGTGTAAAGTTGTATTTGAAGGTGACAAGCTAATATAAGTAACTACTTCTCTTTCTTCTTTCCATTTACTTGTCTTTGCCATTTACTTTTACTTCCTTGTTGTAGTGTAACTTCCTTCCTCTTCACTTCTTTTTTTTGCTTTCTTGTAGTGTAACTCCCTTTCTCTTTACCCCTTTTCTTTTATTATTTCTTTTTCTACCATGTCTAACTAACTCTTCCATAGCATGACTAACTAATTACTAACCCACTAATCTCTAACAACTTGCTTGATAAACCCAAATGAGTCAATAGTGTCAACTAAGCCTTGTGCAAACGAGAGCTATGGCATCTTAAGATGAGGGTTTTAACTCTAACTTACCTATAAGTATTTCTTTCTTATATTTCTTCCTTAATGATTTTTGATGATTTATGAGTTGTGTACTTTACTTGTTGTAAGTTAGAGATTTTCCTTTTAACTTTGCCGATACCATTAGTGTACTTGTGTCTTCCCTTTTCTCGTCTTTTATTGGATCTTGATAAGGAATGTCAAGTTTTTGTCATGTTAAGCTAATTTCACTCGATTTTCACGTTAATAGTGAAATCACCTAGAGGGGGGTGAATAGGTGATATGGCTAATCTAGAAACTAAATGCGGAAGCTAAAACTATTTTACAACACACTTAATACAACCAACGAGTGTAGCCGAATTCCCGTGAAGGGCTCTGAACTAACTCCTCTTGATTCCCCTAGATAAGGGTTGAGGTGCTATATGAAGCTCTTGTGGTTAAGTATAAGTGAGGCACACACAAGCAAACCAAGCATATAAATGAAATAGCAATGTGAATTAATGCAAGGCACAAATGCAAGCAATAAGATATGAATGATATGACAATAAGAATGATGCTATACACAACACAAATAAAGAGAGAGAGAGTTTAGAGTCAATGGATCAAAACACAATACAAAGATATGTTTCGAGGTTCGAGCCCCTAGCTCTACGTCCCCGCCTTCACTGAGAAGGAATTCCAATCCACTAAGGAGTACCGAACTCCTCTCTCATCTTACAATGCCACCGAGGCAATACAATCACAATCCACCTCTACCGAAGAGGGATAAGGCCCGTAGCCAGCAACCAAACTCCACCTCTCACTAGAGGGAGCAAACCAACAATCTCAACCTCTACCAAAGAGGGAGAAAACACCAACCCAAATCAACAATCTCAACCTCTACCAAAGAGGGAGCAAACACCAATGAAGGTTTACAACAAGTGGTCTCTTTCAACACACAAACATAATCTTTCCACAAACAAAAGATCCTAAATAGATTAGGATAGAAGATATAGCTCAAGTGGATATCAAGGTGTTTTTGGAAATCAAATAACAAAGAAAAACTACTTGGGAAATCTCTTGTAGATGATAAAAATGAAAATCCAAAACAATATCCCAAAAACCTAGTTTTCTTTGATTTTCCAAAACCCTTAAAAAACAATAAAGATGAAATCTTTTAAAGCTCTAAAACACTTTTTAAAACTTGTAAAAACACTTCAGAAAAGTAGGAATTATTGCTCTTGAAAATCTTGTCCAAACCCCCAAGAAATGGGGTATATATAGGCTTCTCCAAAATATAGCCGTTAGGCTGATCTGTCAGCCTGACAGGCTGGCGGTCGACCCCAACGGTCATAATATGACCGTTAGGGCAACCCGGTCGACTGCCCGGTCGACCGCCCAGATACAGAGAGCAAAGCTCTCTGATCCGGTCGACCGGCCCACTGTGTCTGCCAGACGTGCACAAGGCTGTGCACGTCGGTCGACCGCACGGTCGACGACCTGGCCTGTCAGCCGCTGTCTGGGTCAGAAACTAGGTAAATAATTTTAAAAATTCTTTTATCTCTTCTAAAAATCCCCAAAAATAGTTTTAACATTTTGCTTTGATATATAAACATGTGATAAAAATTTCAACTCAAATATCAAGCAATTTGAACTATTTTTGTGTCTTATCATTTTTACCAAAAAACAAAAACTGTATTTTTTCAAACTTGGATTTTTCTATAGGAAATCTGATTTCTCTTAAAACTCATTGAAATAAAAAAACATGATATTTAAACACATTAAAGCATGTTGCATATGGACATAAGTCCAATATACATGAAACATATATATCATGGTTTTGTCTTTAATTCCAAAAATATTTTTGTTAAAAATACCAAACATAAAACTACATGAATAGATATGTCAAACTAAGTTTGTATAAGTCATGTAAGCATGTATGTATATAGAGCACATCTAATATACATAAAAACAAAGTAAACTTGTTTTGATCAATCTATTCATGAAAACCAAATCCAAAACATAAAACGTGTGTGTTGTGCACTTGAGCATATCAACTATACTAAGCTTTACAAATGGATCTAAACACACTAAACACTAGGATACCTAAGTCTTCTTAACGATCTTCATCTTCAAGTCGACTCGGTCCAAACTCCGTGATCCAACGAGCATGGCTATGAATGATCTTGACGCTCGGGCTCGGGAATCACAAACTGAAGGCTTCCAAACTCCTCTTTTTGAAGCAATCACCAACTAATATCTTGTCACATGATCTGAAACTAAAATCACAAGATTATTAGTAAACATAACTACATGAGTTAATCATCATCAAAACTAGAGAGGAAGGCCTCCGGGCCAACAATCTCCCTCTTTTTGATGATGACAAAACTCATGGAGTTATATATGCATGGATTAAAGTTAAGCTTCAAAGAAGCTCCCCCTTAACTCATGCATAAACAAATAAACATAAATATGCAATGAATATGAAACATGAAACATGCATAGATATGCATAAATAATAAAATGTGTTCTTATACCAAATGAAATTTACAAAAACAAAACATGCTCTAGATACCAATTAAACTTAATATATGCAAAACATAAATATGCATATAAAACTCAACATCTTTATCCACAACATCTTCTCCCCCTTTTGTCAATCATCAATAAAGGGGTAAAAGCAAAAGCAAAACAATAAATTTTTCTCCCTCTTTTTGTTCGAAACAAGGAATCAACAAAGGGGTCAAAAACAATAAAAACAATGTTCTCCCCCTTTTTGTCTAAAACAAAAAGAATATCAATAAGGGGTTACAATCAATTAAGATATCAATTTAAATATATGTCAAAGATAGCATCTTGATACCAATTGAAAGTGTAAATAGATCAATCAACAAATGGTATATGCGATATACATTCATGAAGAGGAAGATGTGAAGCTTCCCAACATAGATACATTACATGAAAGAGGGATGACACGCCCTAATTCACATAACGTACACTATGCAATGCATAAGAGGAGATGTGAAGCTCCCCCTACACACGTGTATCACATAAAGAAAATTTGTCAAGCTCCTCAATATAAGATACACTCAACATGAATCTATATGTACAAGAGATGTTAAACTCCCCTTGCATATATGCAATATAAATCAAAACATTTTTTTTTTATTTTCTTATTAAACATTTTGAATTTTCTCAATAAAACAAATTTGATACCAATAAAAAATGCGTCAAAGTAGTACATTTAGATACCAAAAGAAAGTAAACATATAAACATTGATACCAATTAAGAAGCAAAATCATCTTGATACCAATTAAAAACATTCAAATAAACATCTTGATATTAAAAGAGAGTATTTTTCATTTTGAACATATGATATCAAATTGAAATTTTCAATCATAAAGTATGGGAGTGGAAATCAAAACCAAAGGTAAACCAAATACCAATTGAAAAATAAAATACGAGTTTTCTCCCCCTTTATGAAATATCAATTAAACAATGTCTAAACTTGTATTAGAATACCAATTGAAAACTAATCAATTGAAACATGATGATCATTAAAACTCAAGCTTAGCATAAACAAATAATATATATATATATATATGTATGTATGTATGTATGTATATATGTATGTATGAAAAATAGATACCAATCGAAATTGATACTCTTCGAAATGTAAGCATGCATATATAAAAATATATATGAGTATACAAAAAATGTCAATAATGATACCAATTGAAAGAATCCAATGATACCAATTGAAACAACAATATATATCAAGTGTATACCTCATATAACCTATCCTCCCAACCATGTTCAAGTTTAAAATGATTTTCACTATAAAGCATACATGAGCATGATCTCCCATCCAACCGCCCTTGGAAGGTAGTGGTTTTCAAAAATAGGTTTGAAAGTATAAAGTATGTTTGAAAAACTCTACCATAATGAAGAATACGAACTAGTTAAATAAAAACTTGTAAACTAGTACGAAATCCTTCAAGTAAGAAATAAAACAAATTATAATTCATGACAAGAAATCCACATAATATTCAACACTCAAGTCAATGAAGCATAAATATGACTCATGAAAACAAAAACATGAGTAAATAAGAAATGTGAGTGTACAAAATGTGAATATCATAATCATGAAAAATAGACATTAAGCTCAATATTCCTTTAAAACATGAAAATCAAACTTTTCAATAAAAATAGTTTATACTTCAAGGCATATGTATGTTTTGACAACACGAAAAGTATACATACATATCCCTAAACACAATTGAGTCCATATATAAAGATTTGCATGAAAAACAAATGACTCAAGGGGTATACATGTATATCTTAAAGTTTGGCAAAATAGACATATACATGAAGTGAAAACACATGATCATAAAACAAATCCAAAAATAGGAATACAAGCTTAAAATGCATGGATCATCAAAACTAGACTGTACTAGACATCTAATGGGTTCAAATAAGCATTCAAGCACAAACATATATAGGATCTATTTGTGGCCCACTATATGCACAAATATATACCTAGTCTTAATAAAAACTAACATTTAAACATATATTCAAATCATGAAGCATAAAAACAAGATATGAATAAACATGAAAAACATAAACATGATTATTATGTAAATCCACATGTTATTAGAGCTAAGATAAATATGATAGATAAACAATGGTGAGAACACAAAAATAATGGTCCATATTAAACATGGTGTCTCAAAGGCTATACATGCATATCAAGAGTCTAATAATCATGGCATTTTCATAATGATCATATAAACAACAAAACATGCTACAAATAATGAACATGAAAAGCATGCATAAATAAATAAGGAGTAAGAGACCGTTACCAAAACCTATGAGGCAACTTCTCCATGTCTCCAAAATACGGTGGTCCTCCCACCAAGCATCCCTTGAAAGTGATGCATCCAAATAGTTTCCTTGAAGCTCGGAACGCATCAACTACAAGGTACCGCTACTCTCACGTCATCTGAGAGCCCACACCTACATCATAAACAGGAGGGGTGGTCTTTGGTACCCATATCTTTTTGGGTCCATGGGGGTTAGTACCTTCTCTAACCCAAACAAATTTATTTGCTAAATTAACATCATGTATTCTATCATAGCAAAATTTAGCAAGGTGGCCCTTACGTCCACAATGTGTACAAGTGTACACATGAGCATACAAGTGATGATGGTGTCCGTGAGGAGCATGTGTATGCCGTGATGGGTGTGCATGCAAAGATGGAACTTGTTTCTTTTGAACCAAGGATCCAAGCGTGAATGGCTCATGGCACATTGGCTCAAAGTGGAGCCCAAACAATCTACACTCTTCTTAAGCATGGATATATCATTTTCAATTAAAGAAGAGGTGGCACATGCAATAGGTAAACTATGTGAAACTACCTTAGCATGGCAAACATGAGAATCAATATTATTTTTCAAAACTTCATTTTTCTTTAAACACACATCTAAATCTTTTGAAATAGAAATAATTTTTGTTTTCAAAGATTCATTTTCTTTTAAAACAAAGTCTACTTTTAAAGACAAGTTTTCATTTTTCTTTAAAATAATATCACAATCATTTTTAGACTTTAAAAATTTATTTTCTTTTAGTGCAAGATCAAGTTGAGACTTCAATGAATCCCTATCATTAGAAATCTCCTCTTTCTCTTGCAAACTTCAATGAGCCTACGCTCTGATACCAATTGAAATCACCTAAGGGGGGGTGAATAGGTGATATGGCTAATCTAGAAACTAAATGCGGAAGCTAAAAACTATTTTACAACACACTTAATACAACAACAAGTGTAGCCGAATTTCCCGTGAAGGGCTCTGGACTAACTCCTCTTGATTCCCCTAGATAAGGGTTGAGGTGCTATATGAAGCTCTTGTGTTAAATATAACTGAGGCACACACAAGCAAACCAAACATATAAATGAAATAGCAATGTGAATTAATGCAAGGCACAAATGCAAGCAATAATATATGAATGATATGACAATAAGATTGATGCTATGCACAACACAAATAAAGAGAGAGAGTTTAGAGTTAATGGATCAAACGCAAACACAAAGATATGTTTCGAGGTTCGAGCCCCTAGCTCTACGTCCCCGCCTTCACCGAGAAGGATTTCCAATCCACTAAGGAGTACTAACTCCTCTCTCAATCTTACAATGCCACCGAGGTAATACAATCACAATCCACCTCTACCGAAGAGGGATAAGGCCCGTAACCAGCAACCAAACTCCACCTCTCACTAGAGGGAGCAAACCAACAATCTCAACCTCTATCAAAGAGGGAGCAAACACCAACCCAAATCAACAATCTCAACCTCTACCAAAGAGGGAGCAAACACCAATGAGGGTTTACAACAAGTGGTCTCTTTCAACCACAAACACAATCTTTTCCACAAACAAAAGATCCTAAATAGATTAGGATAGAAGATATAGCTCAAGTGGATATCAAGGTGTTTTTGAAATCAAATAACAAGGAAAAACTACTTGGGAAATCTCTTGTAGATGATAGAAATGAAAATCCAAAACAATATCCCAAAAACCTAGTTTTCTTTGATTTTCCAAAACCCTTGAAAAACAATAAAGATGAAATCTTTTAAAGCTCTAAAACACTTTTAAAACTTGTTAAAACACTTCAGAAAAGTAGGAATTTTTTCTCTTGAAAATCTTGTCTAAAACCCCAAGAAATGGGGTATATATAGGCTTCTCCAAAATATAGCCGTTAGGCTGATCTGTCAGCCTGACAGGCTGGCGGTCGACCCGCCGGTCAACCGCCAACGGTCATAAATATGACCATTGGGGCAACCCGGTCGACCGCCCGGTCGACCGCCCAGATACAGAGAGCAAAGCTCTCTGGTCCGGTCGACCGGCCCACTGTGTTTGCCAGACGTGCACAAGGCTGTGCACGTCGGTCGACCGCACGGTCGACCGATCTGGCCTGTCAGCCACTGTCTGGGTCAGAAACTGGGTAAAAATAATTTTAAAAATTCTTTTATCTCTTCTAAAAATCCCAAAAATAGTTTTAACATTTTGCATTGATATATAAACATGTGATAAAAATTTCAACTCAAATATCAAGCAATTTGAACTATTTTTGTGTCTTATCATTTTTACCAAAAAAACAAAAACTGTATTTTATCAAACTTGGATTTTTCTATAGGAAATCTGATTTTTCCTAAAACTCATTGAAATACAAAAACATGATATTTAAACACATTGAAGCATGTTACATATGGACATAAGTCCAATATACATGAAACATATATATATCATGGTTTTTGTCTTTAATTCCAAAAATATTTTGTTAAAAATACCAAAACTTAAAACTACATGCTCAAACTAAGTTTGTATAAGTCATGTAAGCATGTATATATATAGAGCACATCTAATATACATAAAAACAAAGTAAACTTGTTTTGAACAATCTATTCATGAAAACCAAATCCAAAACATAAAACGTGTGTGTTGTGCACTTGAGCATATCAACTATACTAAGCTTTACAAATGGATCTAAACACACTAAACACTAGGATACCTAAGTCTTCTTGACGATCTTCATCTTCAAGTCGACTCGATCCAAACTCCGTGATCCAACGAGCATGGCTATGAATGATCTTGACGCTCGGGCTCGGGAATCACCAAGTGAAGGCTTCCAAACTCCTCTTTTTGAAGCAATCACCAACTAATATCTTGTCACATGATCTGAAACTAAAATCACAAGATTATTAGTAAACATAACTACATGAGTTAATCATCATCAAAACTAGAGAGGAAGGCCTCCGGGTCAACAATCTCCCCCTTTTTGATGATGACAAAACTCATGGAGTTATATATGCATGGATTAAAGTTAAGCTTCAAAGAAGCTCCCCCTTAACTCATGCATAAACAAATAAACGTAAATATGCAATGAATATGAAATATGAAACATGCATAGATATGCATAAACAATAAAATGTGTTCTTATACCAAATGAAATTTACAAAAACAAAACATGCTCTAGATACCAATTAAACTTAATATATGCAAAACATAAATATGCATATAAAACTCAACATCTTTCTCCACAACATCTTTCTCCCCCTTTTTGTCAATCATCAATAAAGGGGTAAAAGCAAAAGCAAAACAATAAATTTTTCTCCCCATTTTTGTTCGAAACAAGGAATCAACAAAGGGGTCAAAAACAATAAAAACAATGTTCTCCCCTTTTTGTCTAAAACAAAAAGAATATCAATAAGGGTTACAATCAATTAAGATATCAATTTAAATATATGTCAAAGATAGCATCTTGATACCAATTGAAAGTGAACATAGATCAATCAACAAATGGTATATGCGATATACATTCATGAAGAGGAAGATGTGAAGCTTCCCAACATAGATACATTACATGAAAGAGGGATGACACGCCCTAATTCACATAACGTACACTATGCAATGCATAAGAGGAGATGTGAAGCTCCCCCTACACACGTGTACCACATAAAGAAGAGTTGTCAAGCTCCTCAATATAAGATACACTCAACATGAATCTATATGTAGAAGAGATGTTAAGTTCCCCTTGCATATATGCAATATAAATAAAACATTTTTTTTATATTTCTTATTAAAACATTTTGAATTTTCTCAATAAAACAAATTTTGATACCAATAAAAAATGTGTCAAAGTAGTACATTTAGATACCAAAAGAAAGTAAACATATAAACATTGATACCTTTAAGAAGCAAAAGCATCTTGATACCAATTAAAAACATTCAAATAAACATCTTGATATTAAAAGAGAGTATTTTTCATTTTGAACATATGATACCAAATTGAAATTTTCAATCATAAAGTATGGGAGTGGAAATTAAAACCAAAGGTAAACCAAATACCAATTGAAAAATAAAATACGAGTTTTCTCCCCCTTTATGAAATATCAATTAAACAATGTCTAAGCTTGTATTAGAATACCAATTGAAAACTAATCAATTGAAACATGATGATCATTAAAACTCAAGCTTAGCATAAACATAAAATATATATATGTATGAAAAATAGATACCAATCGAAATTGATACTCTTCGAAATGTAAGCATACATATATAAAAATATATATGAGCATACAAAAAAATGTCAATATTGATACCGATTGAAAGAATCTAATGATACCAATTGAAACAATAATAATATCAAGTGTATACCTCATATAACCTATCCTCCCAACCATGTTCAAGTTTAAAATAATTTTCACTATAAAGCATACATGAGCATGATCTCCCATCCAACCGCCCTTGGAAGGTAGGGGTTTTCAAAAATAGGTTTGAAAGTATAAAGTATGTTTGAAAAACTCTACCATAATGAAGAATGCGAACTAGTTAAATGAAAAACTTGTAAACTAGTACGAAATCCTTTAAGTAAGGAATAAAACAAAATTATATTTCATGAGACAAGAAATTCACATGATATCCAACACTCAAGTCAATGAAGCATAAATATGACTCATGAAAACAAAAACATGAGTAAATAAGAAATGTGAGTGTACAAAATGTGAAGATCATAATCATGAAAAATAGACATTAAGCTCAATATTCCTTTAAAACATGAAAATCAAACTTTTCAATAAAAATAGTTTATACTTCAAGGCATATGTATGTTTTGACAACACGAAAAGTATACATACATATCCCTAAACACAATTGAGTTTATATATAAAGATTTGCATGAAAAGCAAATGACTCAAGGGGTATACATGTATATCTTAAAGTTTGGCAAAATAGACATATACATGAAGTGAAAACACATGATCATAAAACAAATCCAAAAATAGGAATACAAGCTTAAAATGCATGGATCATCAAAATTAGACTGTACTAGACATCTAATGGGTTCAAATAAGCATTCAAGCACAAACATATATATGATCTATTTGTGGCCCACTATATGCACAAATATATACCTAGTCTTAATGAAAACTAACATTTAAACATATATTCAAATCATGAAGCATAAAAACAAGATATGAATAAACATGAAAAACATAAACATGATTATTAAGTAAATCCACATGTTATTAGAGCTAAGATAAACATGATAGCTAAACAATGGTGAGAACACAAATAATGGTCCATATTAAACATGGGTGTCTCAAAGGCTATACATGCATATCAAGAGTCTAATAATCATGGCATTTCATAATGATCATATAAACAACAAAACATGCTACAAATAATAAACATGAAAAGCATGCATAAATAAATAAGGAGTAAGAGACCGTTACCAAAACCTATGAGGCAACTTCTCATGTCTCCAAAACACGGTGGTCCTCCCACCAAACATCCCTTGAAAGTGATGCATCCAAATAGTTTCCTTGAAGCTCGGAACGCATCCACTCCAAGGTACCGCTACTCTCACGTCATGTGAGAGCCCACACCTACATCATAAACAGGAGGGGTGGTCTTTGGTACCCATATCTTTTGGGCCATGGGGGTTAGTACCTTCTCTAACCCAAATAAATTTATTTGCTAAATTAACATCATGTATTCTATCATAGCAAAATTTAGCAAGGTGGCCCTTACGTCCACAATGTGTACAAGTGTACACATGAACATACAAGTGATGATGGTGTCCGTGAGGAGCATGTGTATGCCGTGATGGGTGTGCATGCAAAGATGGAACTTGTTTCTTTAGAACCAAGGATTCAAGCGTGAATGGCTCATGGCACATTGGCTCAAAGTGGAGCCCAAACAATCTACACTCTTCTTAAGTATGGATATATCATTTTCAATTGAAGAAGAGGTGGCACATGCAATAGGTAAACTATGTGAAACTACCTTAGCATGGCAAACATGAGAATCAACATTATTTTTCAAACTTCATTTTTCTTTAAACACACATCTAAATCTTTTGAAATAGAAATAATTTTTGTTTTCAAAGATTCATTTTCTTTTAAAACAAAGTCTACTTTTAAAGGCAAGTTTCATTTTTCTTTAAAATAATATCACAATCATTTTTAGACTTTAAAAATTTATTTTCTTTTAGTGCAAGATCAAGTTGAGACTTCAATGAATCCCTATCATTAGAAATCTCCTCTATCTCTTGCAAACTTCAATGAGCCTACGCTCTGATACCAATTGAAATCACCTAGAGGGGGGTGAATAGGTGATATGGCTAATCTAGAAACTAAATGCGGAAGCTAAAAACTATTTTGCAACACTTAATACAACCAACAAGTGTAGCCGAATTCCCGTGAAGGGCTCTGGACTAACTCCTCTTGATTCCCCTAGATAAGGGTTGAGGTGCTATATGAAGCTCTTGTGGTAAGTATAAGTGAGGCACACACAAGCACACCAAGCATATAATGAAAAAGCAATGTGAATTAATGCAAGGCACAAATGCAAGCAATAAGATATGAATGATATGACAATAAGAATGATGCTATGCACAACACAAATAAAGAGAGAGAGTTTAGAGTCAATGGATCAAACGCAAACACAAAGATATGTTTCGAGGTTCGAGCCCCTAGCTCTACGTCCCCGCCTTCACCGAGAAGGATTTCCAATCCACTAAGGAGTACCCAACTCCTCTCTCAATCTTACAATGCCACTGAGGAAATACAATCACAATCCACCTCTACCGAAGAGGGATAAGGCCCGTAGCCAGCAACCAAACTCCACCTCTCACTAGAGGGAGCAAACCAACAATCTCAACCTCTACCAAAGAGGGAGTAAACACCAACCCAAATCAACAATCTCAACCTCTACCAAAGAGGGAGCAAACACAATGAGGGTTTATAACAAGTGGTCTCTTTCAACCACAAACACAATCTTTTCACAAACAAAAGATCCTAAATAGATTAGGATAGAAGATATAGCTCAAGTAGATATCAAGGTGTTTTTGGAAATCAAATAACAAAGAAAAACTACTTGGGAAATCTCTTGTAGATTATAGAAATGAAAATCCAAAACAATATCCCAAAAACCTAGTTTTCTTTGATTTTCCAAAACCCTTGAAAAACAATAAAGATGAAATCTTTTAAAGCTCTAAAACACTTTTTAAAACTTGTAAAAACACTTCAGAAAAGTAGGAATTTTTGCTCTTGAAAATCTTGTCCAAAACCCCCAAGAAATGGGGTATATATAGGCTTCTCCAAAATATAGCCGTTAGGCTGATCTGTCAGCCTGACAGGCTGGCGGTCGACCCGCCGGTCGACCGCCAACGGTCATAAATATGACCGTTGGGGGCAACCCGGTCGACCGCCCGATCGACCGCCCAGATACAGAGGGCAAAGCTCTCTGGTCCGGTCGACCGGCCCACTGTATCTGCCAGACATGCACAAGGCTGTGCACGTCGGTCGACCGCACGGTCGACCGACCTGGCCTGTCAGCCACTGTCTGGGTCAGAAACTGGGTAAAAATAATTTTAAAAATTCTTTTATCTCTTCTAAAAATCCCAAAAATAGTTTTAACATTTTGCATTGATATATAAACATGTGATAAAAATTTCAACTCAAATATCAAGCAATTTGAACTATTTTTGTGTCTTATCATTTTTACCAAAAAAACAAAAACTGTATTTTATCAAACTTGGATTTTTCTATAGGAAATCTGATTTTTCCTAAAACTCATTGAAATACAAAAACATGATATTTAAACACATTGAAGCATGTTGCATATGGACATAAGTCCAATATACATGAAACATATATATATCATGGTTTTTGTCTTTAATTCTAAAAATATGTTTTGTTAAAAATACCAAAACATAAAACTACATGAATAGGTATGTCAAACTAAGTTTGTATAAGTCATGTAAGCATGTATGTATATAGAGCACAACTAATATACATAAAAACAAAGTAAACTTGTTTTGATCAATCTATTCATGAAAACCAAATCCAAAACATAAAATGTGTGTGTTGTGCACTTGAGCATATCAACTATACTAAGCTTTACAAATGGATCTAAACACACTAAACACTAGGATACCTAAGTCTTCTTGACGATCTTCATCTTCAAGTCGACTCGATCCAAACTCCGTGATCCAACGAGCATGGCTATGAATGATCTTGACGCTCGGGCTCGGGAATCACCAACTGAAGGCTTCCAAACTCCTCTTTTTGAAGCAATCACCAACTAATATCTTGTCACATGATCTGAAACTAAAATCACAAGATTATTAGTAAACATAACTACATGAGTTAATCATCATCAAAACTAGAGAGGAAGGCCTCCAGGCCAACAAATAGTTCCTATGCATAAGGGTTATGCTTGCCTATGATCCATCGTGAGGCTACATCTTTAAGAAGTTAGGGATTAGTGGGAGCAATTAGTAGAAAGTTAGCCATGCGCTTTTACCATCTAAAAAATCACTTTTACAACCACCAAATCATTTTAAAATAATTTTTGAAACCAACTTGTTTTCATTTTCTAATTCTTTATTTTGAAACAAAGAACATTCTCTTTTCTTGAACAAAGAAGCCGCATCAAGCTTTCATCGCTCTCCCTCCTTGTGAATACGACCCGTATAGCCACTTCACTACTACAGAAGAATCACAAAATCATTAACATCTACCCACACTCTTTTCACTTATTCTTGTACTTGCTTTTTGCCGATCAAATTTTGGCGCCGTTGTCGGGGCGGGAACGGCTTCATTATTCAATACTAAAGATTTTTCTTTGTTCTTGAGTGTAGGAGAAGTACCAAGGAGATCACTTTCATGGGAAGTAAAAGTGGTGGCCAAAGACGTTGCACGAGGATTCATTTGCCCTCGAAAAATTCGTGTAAAAGCGAGTTTCTCTGATTGAAGTACTAACGAATTCTTCTGCAGGGTTGCTGAAAGCCGCTCAAAAAAAATTGCTTTCTAAAATTTTTTTAGTTCCCTTGAATGCTTCACCTTATACATGTGTAATAAACTCAACAGAAATCCACTTGTTGCTTAATTAAAATTTGGATTAGACTGTTGCATTTAGGGCACGTGTCTATTTAATTCATTTCAATTTCTGTTGAAGAGTGCTGGAGAAAATGTACGTGTGCATTCATATAGAACAGGACCAACATTTTAGAGTGATTTATCGCTTTGAATGTTACCTTGTTGTGAATAAACTGTACACTTGCACAATTGACATTAAGGGCAAAACTCAAATAAACAAGATAAGGTGGGGATTTCATCACCCTTCCTTAGCCCAAAAACCATCTCCAAGCGCACTCACACCATCCCAAGCCTTAACTAAAAACTGATAGACGTTGGCCCTAGGGATATCTCGGACTCATTAAGAGATTAACTGAGGGTGAAAACTGCAAGAACTATACTCCTGCAAAATCGGTGTCTAAGAAAAGTGGATTGAGAGGCAAAGCCTCGAAAGCTCTGTGGTTTGGCGTAATTAGGCCCGTGGCTAACGCCCAGATACCTTCCCCCGAGCTTTGCCCTTTCCTGGCTCATTAGCTTGTGGTCGAGTTCCTACAACAACCTCCCCCGGAGAATCGACCAGTTAGGAGTCGTCTAGGTCTAGGTACCTTAACTAAGGCTTGGTGGTTATTTTTCTTTCTTTTGTTTGTTTTTTATTCTTTTCGATTGTTTGTTTGTTTTTACGTTGTTTGTGGTATGCTGCATGTAAGAGTGGGTGAGAGATCCTGCAACTTCCAGATTAACCAGAAACACTTCTCTACCCTTGCATTCAGAACCGGTGATGGCGTCACTTCAGGACAGATTTTACCCGATCAGAACCTCATTATCATCTTGTATAAAACTGTCTGAGGCAAATGGAAATAACTTTGAATTAAAGCTTTAATTCATCAACACTCTCTCAAAGTTTCATGGTTTAGAATTAGAGGACGCATACTTTTTTGTTAGGAAATTTGAAGAAGTGTGCCTCATGATGCGTATACCCCAGCTAGGAGACGATGCCGTTAAGTTACGTTTCATCCCCTTTTCCCTAATGGACCTAGCAAAGAAATGGTTGTACAATTTGGCGGTAGATTCTGTCACGAAATGGGATGATTTCGTCAAGACCTTCTTGAAGAAATTCTACCCAATTCACAAAAATGTCCTCATTAGGAAGAATATCATGCAGTTCAGGTAAGAACTGAGCGAACTATTTTGGAGATACTTTGAGCGATTCAAAGATCTCCTAGCTCAGTGCCCTCATCATGGTGTGGAGAAATGGCATCAGTGCCAGATTCTCTACGATGGCTTAGATTATCAAACGAAAACCCTTTTAAAAATCATGTGTCAGGGAGGATTCTTGCAAAAGGATGAGAACCAGGGTTGAGATTTATTTGAGGATTTAGCTGAGAAAACCTTGCAATGGGAGCCAGCCTCGGAAAAACCAAGGAATTCATAATCTATAGCTTTAAGAGGAGGGCTCCTATCTCTCGAATCATACATAGCTGCAGAAGCTAAAATTGCAACCCTAATGAGGAGAATAGAGGCTCTAGAGACAAAAGAGCCAGCCAATGTCAACCAAATTAACCCACCACTAATTCACAATCTGGGTTGTTCATACTGTCAGGCACCAAACCATGTCTTTGAAGAGTGCCCTATTTTTCATGCCCCGCAAGTGCCACCGGAACACCTGAACGCGGCTTACTCACGACCGCCACATAATCCCTACTCGCAAACATACAATCCAGGTTGGAGGAATCACCCCAATTTTCCTAGGCCTAGAATAATCCTCCTAGGCCTAATTTCTCCAACAATTTTCACCATCCCAGTCCTCCACCAAATTTTCCCAGTCCAGCTCCATCTTCCTCATCTCAAAGTTCACCTATGGAAAAGAAATTCAGCAAATTGGAGGAGAGCATGGAAGCTTTTATTAAGTCCCAAACTGTTTTTATGCAAAACCAGGAACAAACGCTGAACAACCATTCACAGGCTATATCGAGATTGGAAATGCAGATGGCCAATTAGCTAGCTCCCTAAGTGAAAGACTAAATGATACTTTACCTAGTCAGTCGCTAGTTAACCCAAAAACCTCCAATCAAGCATATGAAATTAAGGATCCATCGATCAACTAGTGCAATACTGTTTACATACTTCGATCTGGAAAGAAGGTAGACAACCAGGTCTACCAACAGAAAAGTCCAGGCCATCCTGGTTTTACTCCAGCCTCCACCTCTGCTAGTTCCTCCTAAACTCCTCCTCAAACATCTGACGAGGACAAAGCTGTTGAACAAGTTCATAAGCCTGTAGCACCCTTTCCCAATAGGCTTAGGAACAACAATAAGAATATACACATGGAGAAGATGCTATAGATGTTCAACCAGGTCAAATTGAATGTGCCTCTTCTTGACGCTATCCAACAAGTCCCAGCTTATGCAAAATTTCTTAAGGATATGTGTACTAAGAAGAGAAAGATAAATGTGCCTAAGAAAGTGTTCTTGGCAACCAATATAAGTGAAATTCTGTCTGGTCCCATTCCGGTGAAATACAAGGATCCCGGATGTCCCACAATCTCCTGCACCATAGGACAGCCAAAAATTAGTAGAGCGCTTCTTGACCTGGGAGCAAGTATCAACTTGCTACCTCTCTCAGTATACCAGCAACTTGGGTTGGGTGAGCTGAGCCCAACCCGGGTCACCATTCAGTTAGCTGACCGATCTGTGAAGATCCCGAAGGGGGAAATCATGGATGTCCTTATCCGGGTCAGGGATTTCATCTACTCCGTTGACCTCATTGTGATTGAGACCCAATATGTGTCCAATCTAAGGTCTCAAACTCCAGTCATCTTAGGGTGCCCATTCCTTGCTACAGCCAATGCCATAATCAACTGTAGGAACAGGTCCATGCAATTGACCTTTGGAGATATGACGAAGGAAGTCAATGTCTTCAATCTTGGAAGACAACCTAGGGATGTCAATGATCAGACTTTTGAGGTCAATTCCATTGAAAATCTGACCAGTGAGCATGAGGAAAGTATGGAGATAGAAACGAAGGCAGAGTTTAATATGGAGGCTGAGGATTTTAATCTAGACCAGATTGTAGATTCAGCAGTGGATTGGCCGTCAAGCCAAGTGTACCTCATCATAGGATTGAAAGCCCGGAGATTGCATCCAATGAAGCAACACCTTCCCTAGAGCTAAAAGCCTTACCTGAACACCTCAAGTACGCCTACCTGGGCGGAAAGGACACTTTGCCAGTCATCATAACATCCCACTTGACTGAGCAACAAGAGGACAGCTTAATGTCTATTCTGAAAAGACATAGGGAGGCCATTGGATGGACGATGAAGGACATCAAAGGGATAAGTTCAGCCATAGTGCAACATTGAATCCATTTAATCGATGAAGTAACCCCAGGAGGGACCCACAACGCTGGCTTAACCTCTTGTGAGGAAATTAAAGCAGAAAATTTGAAACTATTAGATAATGGGATCATTTATCCCATTTCTGATAGCCAATGGGTTAGCCCCGTTCATGCGGTCCCAAAGAAAGTTGGCTCTACGGTGGTTGAAAATGAGCAAAAGTAGTTGGTGCAGACAAGACTGCCTACCAAGGTTCGTGTCTGTATCGACTATAGAAAGTTGAATGCAACCACCCGTAAAGACCACTTCCCGTTACCCTTCATCGACTAAATGCTAGAACGATTGGCTGGACATGAATACTATTGCTTCCTAGATGGGTGCTCAGGATACAATCAAATCCCCATTGCCGTAGAAGACCAGGAAAAGACCACGTTCACCTGCCCGTTCGGAACCTTCGCTTACCGACGCATGCCCTTTGGATTGTGCAATGCTCCTGCAACATTCCAACGGTGCATGCTTAGTCTTTTCTCCGACATGGTAGAATGTTTCTTGAGATTTTCATGGATGACTTCTTCATCTACGGAGATTCATTTGATTAGTGTCTTCATCAGCTGGAGTTAGTGCTGCAAAGATGTAAGGAGAAGAACCTAACTCTAAACTGGGAGAAATATCACTTCATGGTGAGACAGGGGATTGTCTTAGGCCAAGAGATTTCTAGGAGAGGCATTGAAGTGGACAAGGCTAAAGTAGAAGTGATTGCTAAGCTTTCACCACCCAAGAGCATCAAGGATATTAGATCCTTTCTAGAGCATGCTGGGTTCTACCGACTGTTCATTAAGGATTTTAGCAAAACGCTAGGCCCTTAACCAACCTGCTCGCTAAGGACGTGCCTTTTGATTTTAACGATGAATGTTTCAAGTCATAGGGGAAGCTTAAGTAAGAACTTATTTCTGCGCCTATTATTTCTGGTCCTAATTGGGCCCAACCATTCGAAATCATGTGCGATGCCTCTGATTTTGCTATTGGCATTGTTCTAGGACATCACATTGATAATTGGCAGCACGTGATTTACTATTCGAGTAGGACCTTGAATGACGCCCAACAGAATTATACAACAACTGAGAAGGAATTCTTGGCCGTTGTCTTCGCATTAGAGAAGTTCCGACCCTACTTGTTAGGCTCGAAAACGGTGATTTTTACGGATCACTCGGCTCTGAAATACCTCATGACCAAGAAGGGAGCAAAAGCCCGATTGATTCGGTGGATCCTTTTGCTTCAAGAATTCGACTTAGAAATTCGGGATAAATGAGGTATAGAAAATGTGGTTGCAGATCATTTGTCACGAATTCTGAATGCACCGATCATACAAGCTTCGATCAACGAGGATTTCCCAGACGAGCACATCCTGGCCATTTTTAAGGAACCCTAGTATGCGGACATTGTCAATTACCTGGCCACTGGACAATTACCCGCTGACTGGACAAAGTAAGACCAATGTCGTTTCTTTGCCCAAGTACGGTACTTCTTCTGAGAAGAGCCATATCTTTTTAAGTATTGTCCCGATCAGATTATTAGACGATGCATACCAGAGGAAGAACAGAGGAGTGTGCTAAGCTTTTGCCATGACTTGCATGCGGAGGACACTTCGATCCCCGTAAGACTGCAGAGAAGGTTTACAAAGTGGGTTTCACTGGCCCACTTTATTCAAAAACTCATACCATTTTTGAAAGTCATGCGCAAATTATCAGAAGATTGGAAAAATTTTAAGAAGAGACATGATGCCCCTAAACCCGATCCTGGAAGTTAAAATTTTGATGTTTGGGGTATCGACTGTTGGCCCAAAGGTTACAATCTCCAGGTTATGTGTTTTGATGATAACAAACCATATAAAAGTTATTTGGTATTAATAGAAGTTAAAGAATGAATTTCAGGTTGATACAGGTATTGAAGGCTCAAGAGTTCTCAAGCATGGTATATTAGGGTTTAGCTCAAACGTTGTTCAACATCAACTATCAGAGACTCCTGCTTGTAGATTCATATAGTTTATTTTATTAAAGAATAGTATATACGTTTAAAGCTCAAATACACACACACACACACAAATTCAATACGTTTGGTTTTTACTTTAACCGGTTTTGGATTTCAAGTACATATATCAAGTTTTGAATTTGAACCAGTTTTAGTTCTGTTGATCTGCTTGACACCCTTTTACATTTGTTATCATAACTTTTTATTCTTATATTCAAATAATATGATTTAACTTGCATTTCAAAGATAACTTTCAGATCTAAATTTCTTATTCAATAATATTTCTTAGATTCAAATTTTAAAGATGTCAAATATTTGGTTGAACTCTGTTCTTGTTCTGAAAATAGCTTACAGTTTCTGATTTGACACCTATCAGTATTTTATTGATAACTTTTTAATTAAAATGATATTGAGTTGATTTTAGTTGCATTAAAAATAAAACTTAAATATCTACAAATTATTCCTATATATCTAATTCTGAATTCGGACGTTTACAGCCTGAAAAATGTGCTCAAAGTTGACCAATCTGCCAGATTGGCAGTAATGGCTAATTTTCTGGAGGCTGATTTTTAACATGTTTTTAAAACGTGTTTAAGTTTAAAAAAAATGTGGTTAGCTGTATTAGAGGGTCAATTTCTTCCTCTTTTATTTAGGTAAAAGTTTTCTATGTTTACTCTTCCTAAATTCTATATAAAGGGGTCATTAGGATAGAGGTTTTCACAACAACAAATTCAAAGATCAAAAGTTTTGAGTTTTCTTGAGAAAGAGCTTTTGTTTAAGTTTTGGCTATTATTTTCAAAAGTTTTCTGAAAGTTTTTGGTTCTTAAAATCTCTCTTCTATTTTTATATCACTTACAAAACCTTGAGCTTCAATCTTATATATTATTCTCTAGGGTTTTTGTAAAGAAAAGTTTTTCAAAAGAGAGTTTGTGGTCTTTTAATCACCAAGTGATTATTGTATTTGTGACTCCACTACCTCTAGACTAGAGGAGTGTGATTAAGGAGTTGGGTACTCCCTAGTGGTTGTAATCCTTTGTGAAAGTTCTAGTGGATCGGAAATCCTTCTGGGTGAAGGCGGGGACGTAGAACTGGGTGCACGAACCTCGAAACAAATCTCTGTGTTTGCGATTGGTTTACTTGTGTTATTTACTTGCTTTTCATTCATTCTTATATTATCGATCTATACTCTCACAACAAGATTGCATTGCGCACCTCAAACTCTTATTCAGAGAAATCACGAGGAAGGAGTTCAGAGCCCTTCACGTGGTATTCGGCTTCTAATCTTACTTTGAGTGATCGTTACATCATCTCATTTTAAATTTGTGTATTGATTAGCATTATCACCTATTCACCCCCCTCTAGGTGATTTCAATTGGTATCAGAGTTAGGACTCTAGTTTTTGGCTTCACATCCTTAGAGAGATCCTATAAATTGTTAATCACTATTTTTATATATTCATTCATACACTAGTAAAGATGGCCGATAACATTAAGACCCCTCCTAAATTTGATGGACTCAACTTTTCCATATGAAAAGTTAGGATGAACATTTTTTTGCAATCTCTAGGTAGCCGAGTTGCTAAGTCTTTGACCAAGCCTTTTAGTGAACCCGTAGGTGAGGAGGACACTTGATCCGATCTTACCTCTAAGGAAGTTGATGCTAATTCAAAGGCTCAAAATGCCCTACTTTTATTTTGAATGAGGATGACTTAACACGGGTTATCCATTGCAAATCCGCCTATGAGATTTGGCAACACTTATTGGTCACTCATGAGGGAACGTCACAAGTCAAGAGAGCTAAAATAGATCTCTTGCGTTCCCAATATGAAAGTTTTAAAATACAAGAAAATGAATCTATTGATGATATGATTACTAAGTTTACTAAGATCACAAATGCTCTTGCTTTTCTAGGTGATGAAATAAGCAACGACCAAAAGGTGCGTAAGGTGATTCATGCTCTCCCTTCATTATGGGAAATCAAAGCTACCACCTTGAAGGAATTGAATGACAAAGACGAGATGGGCTCATAAGTCTTATTGGAATCTTAAGACTCATGAGATGGAGAAAAAGGCTAGAGAAGAAGCGGCACCTCAAAAGAAAAAGTCTATAGCTTTCAAGTCTTCCTCCACCAATTGTGATGATGAAGAAAATGAAGAAGATGATGAAGAGCTATCTCTTCTTGTGAGAAATGTAAAGAGAATGTACCGCAAGAATAAGCTCAACTATAGAAGGCGATGGGAAGGAAAGGAGGAGAAAAAGATCATATACTACAACTGTCGGAAATCCGGACACATCATGATCGATTGTCCAGATTTCAAGAAAAAGCTATCCTCCTCCTTGAAGTAAAAGAAGCCGGGTGAAAAGAAGGTGTACAAAGCCACTTGGGACTCGGAAAGTGAATCCGAAGATGAAGTCGACACGGCAAATGTGTGTTTCATGGCAAACACACCTAAGGTAACTACCCAACGACTTGATGATGAAAGTGAAATAAGTAAAGAATTGTTATTACACGCTTTCATTGAACTTTCAAAAAGTTTTGATGCTAAAAAGGAAGATTGTTTAAAATTGAAAAGGAAAAATGAAATGCTTAAAAATCAAATTGCTATTTGTTTAAAAGAAAAGGATGAATTATCTTCTACTCTTATTTCAACACAGAGAGATTTTGATGCCTATAGAGTTGCATGCAAAGTTAAATATCCTAAAATTGATCAAAATGAGATTTCTATGTTAAAAACTAAAATAAATGATTTGGGAAATGTTTTAAAAGAATGTGCATTTAACAATACTAAATTAGAAGAAATGTTTTCAAAGAAACACATGCACACTTCACATGTTCAACATGATAAACCATCACATGCTAAAACTTCACATGTTTATCATGCCAACACATCACATGTCAATCATGCTAAAACACCCCATGCTTACAAATCACATGTTCATAAATGACATGCTCATTATGCTTTTAAATATAGAAGAATTTATAAATGTACTTTTTGTGACCGGAATGGTCATTTAGCCAAATTTTGTTATGATCATATAAATAGTATGAATAATCATGTTTGGGTTCAAAACACTAACGTATTAGGACCCAAGAAAATATGGGTACCAAAATTCATTCCTAGTCTATTTGATGTAGGTGTGGGCTCTCACATGACGTGAGAGTTGTTGGTGTTTTGAGGTGAATGCGTTCCAAGCTAAACGGTGATACTTTTGGATGCATCACTTTCAAGGGGAGTATGGTGGGAGGACCATCTTGGTTGGAGACTAAGAGATTACCCTATTGGTTTTGGTAACAATCTCTAACTCCTATTTTATTCACATGTTTTCATATAAATATTTTTAGCATGTTTTGGCTTCAATGCTCATTATGATTGATCATGTTTAGATTCATGTTTTGATTTATGTGCTTGATTTTATACTTCATGATTTTGATTACTTGTTTAAATGTAATTTTCATTAAAACTTGTGTATATACTTGTACAAGTAGTGAGCTACACTTGGTTATTATGTGTTTGTGCTTCATTGCTCACTTGTACTCCTTACATGTACATGTATAGCCTAGTTTTGATGATTCTCTCATTTACACTTGTATTTTCTATTTTTGCACATAGTTTCATGATAATGTGTTAGCTTCATGTATATGTTACTTTTGTCTAAACTAATAGATATATATGTACATCCTTAAGCCACTTGCCTTCATGCAATATACTGTTATGGACTCATTTATGCTTGGATAAGTATGTATACTCTAGTTTATATAAAATATACATATGTCTTGAGGTTTGTTTTGTTTTAATGAAAATTAAACTTTTATGTTTTTCATGTTTGTAAAGGAATTTGATTTGAGCTTAAATGCCTTATTTTCATGATTTTGTTGATTACATGATTCTTACACTATATATTTGGTGTTTACTCATGACTTTATTTTCATGAGCATATATGTGCTTTATAGACTTTCAGTATCAATTATTATGTGATTTTCATGTTTTCATGGGATGTATGATTTGGTTTCATATTCTGAAGGATTTCTTACTAGTTTTTAAAAATATCTTTAAACTAGTTTCTATTCTTCAAATGGTAGAGTTTTCAAACTATGCCTATTTACTTTCAAATCATAATTTTTGAAAACCCCTATTAAGGGCGGTTGGATGGGCGACCATGCCTTGCATACCTTTCTTGAATATCTTTTAAACTTGTGCATGATAAGGGTGGTAGTTTTGAGTTTTACACTTGATCCTCATTATATTTCTATTAGTATCAAAATTGATATTTTATATATCTGTATACTCATATGTATTTTCTATATATGCCTCATATTTCAATTGGTATATCCATACATATATATATGATTTGATTGTGCTTGTTTCACATGTCTTTACAATTTTTTTGAAAAAGCACAAATTATGTTTGCTAAGCTTGATTTAGTTCATCATGTCAATTATTTTTAATTAGTATCTATTACAAGCTTATACATTATTTCTTTTAGTATTTCATAAAGGGGAGAAAATTCTTGTTTTTAAATTAGTTTTATGTAAAATTGGTATTGGTTGTAAATTCAATTTGTATCAGTTTTCATTTCAAATTGGTATCTTACTCCCACCATTTATGATGTAAAATACTTTGGTTTGATATATGCTAACATTTTCAATTTTAGTATCAATGATCTTAAATTGGTATTATTCTCTATTTGGTATCCTTACTGCAAAATGATTTTATGTTTATCTAAAAATTTGGTTTTTACCTTTAATTGGTATCAATATTTTTCAATTTGTATCAATATGTTTATCAAAAATTTTAAATTGGTATTAAAAAAAAAACTTAAGTTTTGATCTTTAAGATTTGATGATATGACAATTGATTGTTCCTTAGCCACTTTGTTGATGAAATGACAAAAAGGGGAAGAGATATTTGAGTTTATATATGCATATATGCATGTTTATATCTTGTTTATGCATATATTGTTTATTAGTTGTTTCCTAACCCTATTTGATGTATGACAAAAAGGGGGAGAAATATTGGTGGTTTCATTTTTGGTTTCATATTTTGTACATGTTCATGTTTTGTAAATGTTTCTCATATAGGTAGGTTTCATGTTTTGTACATGTTCATATATGTATATGTTTTCATGTTTTGTACATGTTCATGTTTTGTACATGTTTATCTTAATATGTAGGTTTCATGTTTTGTACATGTTCATACATGTATATGTTTTCATGTTTTGTACTTAATAAAATAGAGCATCATTTGAGGGGGAGCTTTTACCTCCCTCCTATATTTTGTTTTATAGATTTTATGTTTTGTCATCATCAAAAAGGGGAGATTGTTGGCCCAAAGGTTACAATCCCCGGGTTATGTGTTTTGACGATAACAAATCATATAAAAGTTATTTGGTACTAATAGAAGTTAAAGAATGAATTTCAGGTTGATACATGTATTGATGGCTCAAGAGTTCTCAAGCATGGGATATTAGGGTTTAACTCAAACGTTGTTCATCAACTATCAGAGACTCCTGCTTGTAGATTCATATAGTTTATTTTGTTAAAGAATAGTATATACGTTTGAAGCTCAAATACATACACAAATTCAATACGTTTGTTTTTACTTTAACCGGTTTTGGATTTCAAGTACATATATCGGGTTTTAGATTTGAACCAGTTTTAGTTCTGCTGATCTGCTTGACACCTTTTACATTTGTTATCATAACTTTTTATTTTTATATTCAAATAACATGATTTAACCTGAATTTCAAAGATAACTTTCAGATCTAAATTTCTTCTTCAATAATATTTTTCAGATTCAAATTTTAAAGATGTCAAATATTTGGTTGAACTCTGTTCTTGTTCTGAAAACAGCTTACAGTTTCTGATTTAACACCTGTAAGTGTTTTATTGATAAATTTTAATTAAAAATGATATTGAGTTGATTTCAGTTGCATTAAAAAGAAGACTTAAAGATATACAAATTATTCCTATATACCTAATTCTTAATTCGGACATTTATAATCTGAAAATTGTGCTCAAAGTTGACCAATCTGCCAGATTGGCAGTAATCGCAAATTTTCTGGAGGCTGATTTTTAACATGTTTTTAAAACGTGTTTAAGTTTAAAAAAAACGTGGTTAGCTGTATTAGAGGGTCAATTTCTTCCTCTTTTATTCAGGTAAAAATTTTCTATGTTTACTCTTCCTAAATCCTACATAAAGGGGTCATTAGGGTAGAGGTTTTCACAACAACAAATTCAAAGATCAAAAGTTTTGAGTTTTCTTGAGAAAGAGCTTTTGTTTAAGTTTTGGGCTATTATTTTCAAAAGTTTTCTGAAGGTTTTTGGTTCTTAAAATCTCTCTTCTATTTTTATATCACTTACAAAACCTTGAACTTCAATCTTATATATTATTCTCTAGGGTTTTTGTAAAGAAAAGTTTTTCAAAAGAGAGTTTGTGATTTTTTGATCACGAAGTGATTATTGTATTTGTGGCTCCACTACCTCTTGACTAGAGGAGTGTGATTGAGGAGTTGGGTGCTCCCTAGTGGTTGTAATCCTTTGTGAAAGTTCTAGTGGATCGGAAATCCTTCTGGGTGAAGGCGGGGACGTAGAGCTGGGTGCTCGAACCTCGAAACAAATCTCTGTGTTTGCGATTAGTTTACTTGTGTTATTTACTTGCTTTTCATTCATTCCTACATTGTCGATCTATACTCTCACAACAAGATTGCATTGCGCATCTCAAACTCTTATTTAGAGGAATCAAGAGGAAGGAGTTCAGAGCCCTTCACGGGGTATTCGGCTTCTAATCTTGCTTTGAGTGATCGTTGTATCATCTCATTTTAAATTTGTGTATTGATTAGCATTATCACCTATTCACCCCCTCTCTAGGTGATTTCATCGACTTCATGGGACCATTCCCTAATTCCTTTGACAACCAGTTCATTTTGGTTGCTGTGTACTATGTCTCTAAATGGGTAAAAGCTGTGCCTACAAAGACCAATGACAATAAAGTGGTTGTCAAATTTCTCAAAGAAAACATCTTCTCCCGATTTGGCACCCCTAGAGCGATAATTAGTGATAATGGATCACATTTCTGCAACAGAGTTTTTAAAGCTCTGATGCGAAAATATTCCATGAATCACAAGTTATCCACTCCGTATCATCCCCAGACAAATGGGCAGGTAGAAGTCACCAATCGACAACTCAAGCTCATTCTGGAAAAAATTGTCGGACATAACCGAAAGGATTGGTCGGTCAAACTCAACGATGCATTGTGGGCTTACCGCACTACTTTTAAGACAGCTCTGGGGATGTCTCCTTATCGAATCGTATTTGAAAAAGCCTGTCATCTACCAGTCGAATTAGAACACCGTGCCTTATGAGCCATTAAACAACTCAATTTTGATCTAAGTAAGGCCGGTGAGCTAAGAAGACTGCAGATCGCAGAATTAGAGGAGATACGAAATGAAGCCTATGAGAATGCCCGATTACCAAAAGCAGGACTAAACTTTTTCATGACCAGATCATAACCCGAAAAAACTTTGCCCCGGGAGACAAGGTTCTGCTATAAAACTCGAGGCTTCATATTTTCGCGGGGAAGCTGAAGACTCGTTGGTCTGGACCGTTTATCGTGCGCACCGTTTTTCCACACGGTACTGTGATTATTGTAAACCCTAAGTCCAACACGGAATTCAAAGTGAATGGGCAAAGACTGAAGCCCTTCTTAACCACTGAGCTGATGACTCCGGGTGATAGTGTGCTGACTCTTTTTGACCCGTCATACAACTAGCCACAACAACTAAAAAAAAAAAGAATTCTTATTGTTTATATACTTACCCCTTCTACAATTTTTTTTAACATTTCTTTAGCCTATTCGCCCTTGGCCGGCCCTAGTCCACGAAGACGGTGACATCATTTCTTCACCCTATTTATTGTCTTTGCATTTACATCAACATTCATTAAGGATAATGCATTAGATAGGTGTGGGGGTGCTTTTTCGTTTTTTAAAAAAAATCTCCAGATTGAAAAGAAATTTCATACTCTTTATAAAAATACCAAAAGGTTGTAGGAATTAAGGGAACCTTATTAATGAATCTTTATTTTTGCCTAAATAATCAAGAAAGATTGGTTTGACTAAAAAGTTAGGAGGGATAAGGAAAATAACTCATACTTTTTATTTAGCCTTAGTAGAATATGCATAAACCACACACATGCTTGGAATTTAGAGACACAACTCTGAAAAAAAAACGCTAGATAATTGTGCCTCAAGAAGCATGATTACTCACGCCAAAAATTAATAACAAATATATAATGTATAAATAAATCTTGATTTCGTGGCCTACTCCACTTGCATATTTAACCTGAGGGGTATTTTTTCACCTGATGCCTTGAGACCATCTGGTTTGGGAGTCATCGGTTTGGTATGTATTACTGAGTGAAGTAGAAAGCCTAATGGAACCAAGAATAATAGATAAAAATTAATAAAATTAAATGATATTCAAAGTTGAGTTGAAAAATCTCAAGCACATCACACTTACACATTATGCATATCTATCTAAAGCAAAATAACAGAATGAGTTAGAAGTACAAGATCCTTTCTAAATTTAAAGAAAAATCATAATTTCTTCTTTTATGAAGGCTAAAGTATAGGAGGACTTATAAGATTTAAACCTAATTCTTACATCATTCGGTCATTTTTACTTAGATGATTGAAAGTTCTTTTTCATGACAGAGTTTTTGCTAACAACTAAATACTTTTTTACTTACTAGATTTTGTGGATGAATCCGCTGAAAACCTTAGAACACAACACTCCTCCTCTAGGGGAAACCTAGAGGTTTAAAAGCTTGTTGCACATGCTCAGTGCAATCGCATCAACTGCAAAAGTGGTGTAATAATTTTCTTATTTTTGTTTTGCTTGGGATGAGCAAAAAGATAAGCGTGGGGTGTGATTAGTCTCTAATTTTGCATAATTTTCATCACATTCAAATATTTATTTCATGTAAAATTCTGCTAATAAAACCTTGCTTGCTTGATCCTAGGTCCATGGTGTGCAAATGAAAAAGAAGACCCTAAATCACCATTTAATGGGTGATTAAAGGCCTACCAAGTAGCCATTGACTTTAGGGAGGAGATTTTGTCAGCCCAGGGCATCAAATCACGAATCCAGGAGATCAAGTGGACAGGGGACAGACTGGGCGACGCGCTACCCGAAGCCAGGCGCGTGCCGCCATGGCAGGGCCGCGAAAACGCGGCGGAAATGCGGCCCAGGCCGCGTTTCCACGGCCCTATGGGCGGCGCGCGCCCGAGCTTCGGGCCAGTGGTCATCCCCATGGACCTCTTTCCCCTGGTGCCTATAAATACCCCTCCAGGGCCTTTAGTTGGGAGATATCCGAAGCTAGAGCATTGTTATAATTTTGTTTTCAGGATTGTAGTTGTTTTAGTTTCTTTCCTCTTCTAGTTATAGATTTAGCCATTAGAGTGAAAGAGAGAGTGTGTAAAGGTTGTATTTGAAGGTGACAAGCTAATACAAGTAACTACTTCTCTTTCTTCTTTCCATTTACTTGACTTTACTTTTACTTCCTTGTTGTAGTATAACTTCCTTCCTCTTCACTTCTTTTCTTTTGCTTTCTTGTAGTGTAACTCCCTTTCTCTTTACCCCTTTTCTTTTGTTGTTTCTTTTACTACCATGTCTAACTAACCCTTCCATAGCATGGCTAACTAACTACTAACCCACTAATCTCTAACAACTTGCTTGACAAACTCAAATGAGTCAATAGTATCAACTAAGCCTTGTGCAAATGAGAGCTATGGCATCTTAAGACGAGGGTTCTAACTCTAACTTACCTACAAGTATTTCTTTCTTATATTTCTTGCTTAATGATTTTTGATGATCTATGAGTTGTGTACTTTACTTGTTGTTGTAAGTTAGAGATTTTTCTTTTAACTTTGCCAATACCATTAGTGCACTTGTGTCTTCCCTTATTCTCGCCTTTTATTGGATCTTGATAAGAGAATGTTCAAGTTTTTGCCGTGTTAAGCTAAATTATAAGAAGAACTTTCACTCGATTTTCACGTGAATAGTTCCTATACATAAGGGTTATGCTTGCCTATGATCCATCGTGAGGCTACATCTTCAAGAAGTTAGGGATTAGGAGGAGTAATTAGTAGAAAGTTAGCCATGCGCTTTTACCATCTAGAAAAATCACTTTTACAACCACCAAATCATATTAAAATAATTTTTAAAACCAACTTGTTTTCATTTTTCAATTCTTTATTTCTCTTTTCTTGAACAAAGAAGCCGCATCAAGCTTTCATCGCTCTCCATCCTTGTGAATACGACCCGTATAGTCACTTCGCTACTACAGAAGAATCGCAAAAGCAGTAACATCGACCCACACTCTTTTCACTTATTCTTGTACTTGCTTTTTGCCGATCAACATTCTCCAGGCCAAGATGAATTTCTTTGGATGTTACGACAAATCCCAGAAACTTATCATTGGATACCCCTTGGAAGGACTTGATTTATTTTATCTTCAATTGATGCGCTTGCATGATGTTGAATACTTCCTTCAGCCTGCAAGATGATCACCTTTATTATAGCTTTTCTAACGCAATATCATCGATGTAACATTCTAGGTCTTATGTATATGCTCGTGGAAGATTGTATTCATAGGCGTTGATATGTCGCCCCTATATTTTTTAATCCGAAGGGCATCACAGTATAGCAATGCACCCCCTAGTGGCATTCTGAAGGACATATGCTTTTCATCTTTAGGATACATCTTAATTTGATTATACCCTGAGATGCCATCTATGAAAGACATTCTCTCAAGTCTGCACGTATTGTCAATCATGATGTTCGTGATCGAAGAGAAAACTCATCTTTGAGACAAGCAGTGTTTAGATCGCAGAAGTCAATGCAAATTCAGATCTTCCCATTTTTCTTGGGGACAGAACGATGTTGGCCTCCCTAATGAAACCAGGGTCTATAAGCTTTTTGACTTCTAATTCAATTTCCTCCATAATCTCTGGACAGAACCATCATTGTTGTTGCTTGACTTGTTTCCAACCCGGATTGATATTGAGCGATGCATTGCTATTTGGGAATCAAGTCCAGGCATGTCCTCCTATCTAGTTCCAAGTGAAGACATCTATATACTCTTGTATGAGATGTATTAGGTCTTCCTTCTCAAAGGGTGATAAGCTTTCACTTATGAAGATTAGTTTAGAATTAGCCTCATCTCCAAGATTTATCCGAACCAGTTTATCCTTTGTGGGCGGTTCACACTGCTCAAAGCATATGTCCCAACTTAAGTGTTTGATCCATAGATCAGTGTCTGACTGAATTATTTCTTCAATTCTCTATTCATCTTTTGGTTAGCACTTGAATTATTTCTTCAATTCTCAGTGTCCTAAAGATTTAAGTGTTTGATCCAGGTGACTGGTTAAAATCATATTTATCGAAAGACTTTTAAAGATGGCACCGACATTGACATCTGACTCCGACGATGATGTTCATGATGAATGGTTGTGACAAACCTACTTTTCAGATTCGGGATCTGGTGAGACTACAGTAGAGACATAACCCCAATCCTCTCTTATGATATTAGTCATGGACTTTACCTTTCGACATAAAGGATCGAGTATTGTTCGTCTTCTTTTACCGAAGTTCAAGCCAGATCTTGTGGTAATATCATATCCCATTCTCTCCATTATGTGATGCGATTTCTGCCCATAATGAAAGAATTATGGGTACTCGAAACCATCCTCTGAACTTTCACAAGTTACTGGCTCAGATTTGACTTTCCCAAATATGATTGGCTTTTGACCCTTGTATTTGGTTGGCACTTTGAAAAAGGCTCCATATGCATCACTTGCCCTTTCATGTGTCATGAAGGATGACCTTATTGGGGCGTCCAATGATGTTAGAGCATGCATCGCAAATACAGGATCACTATCTACATCATGCTAGTATCTGACGGTACAGAATCAGAAGCTAGCACAAAAAGGTAAGCCAAATCTAAATCTTCATTAATAAATCACTCGCCTTCAACATCAGCGATGTTATCAAAATTGAGCTTATCAGTGCTCGTACAAAAAGATTCAATTCCCAAAGATATTCTTCTTCTGGTTCTGGCTCAACATCAGCCTTGTTTTCAGAGTCAGGATCTTCTGGAGATGGATCCTTAGCAGTCTCGAGAGAGTCTTGGTAGAGGAGGGAGTCTGTGAAATAGTTCTCTCCCTTTTGAAGGGATACTTTTCAGCAATCAACGTTCTCACTTCTCTTATTTCATTGACATATTCCATCACCTGATGAAGGGTGGACGGGATGAAGGAGTTGCGGTGAATCCATGGGAGTCCCAGCAGCAAGTTGTAGGACGACATCAATGACATAACACGTCACCTCAGACTTCAAGTCCTCGATCTAGCATTTGAGCTTGATCTTACCAATCGGGCACATACCATTGGTGTTGAATCTATAGATGGTAGTTTGGGTGACCCTCAGCCGATGGGGGGAATCCCCAAGTGTTGCATGACCTGCGGGGCATAATACTCAACAAGAATTCTGGATCAACTTGAATGTCCAATATACCCTGTGTAGTATAGGGGTCTGTCATGTTTTCTTTTGATCTGCATATCATCAGGAGTGAATGTGATGCATGGGAAATATTTAGAGGTCTGATGATAGTTTTGTCGTCTTCCTCTTCGCGCATAGCAGGAATCTGGGCTATGAAAATCTTTGAGTCTGCTAATACTTCTTTAAGAGCTTCCCTCGTAGACTTGGAGAGTTGCAGGAGCTCATGGAGAGTGATCCGGACGGGGATGTTGGCAAGCTGAGCGAAAGGGAGTTGTCAATCGTTCGGCATCTTCTTTTTGAAGAGCTTTGGTGTAACGAAGCTTTTTCTATTTCTCCACGGGTTACTTTATGATTGCTTAGTTGTCTCCTTAGCTGGCTTGGGGAGTCTCGCCACTACCTCATCGTACTTTTTCAAGTACTGCTTGCTAAATTGAGTTTTAGATGTAGGAGGAGCATCCTAATTAACAGTGAGAATAAACTCCTCTTCCTCTGAATCAGTGAAAGAGGCAACACCTTCCTCGGTTTCTCTTGAAGAAACACTCACCGCATTGCAATAAGATGCTACTATGCCTCTGGTCTTTATGTTGGTCAGAATAGTCCATTGCTAGCTTTCGATAATATCAGGGTTAACTCACATTATTTCTCCACGAGAAGCAGGGACAGGGACGAGACCCTTCTCCTTCTTGTTGTGGGGATCAATATTGATTACCTATGGGAACCACTTCGATTGGCGCTAACAGGAGATCCCCATCAAATTGAAGGGACATCATATTGACATTCACGTTCTTATGCTTTGGGCGGAGTTTGAGCACATCCGCATCAATTAGAGCTTGAAGAACATCTTTAAAGATGTAGCAGCTCTTGGTAGGATGTCCCACCATCTTATGATACAAACAGTAGTTGAGATCATCCGTCTTCCCACCATCTTATGATATAAATAGTAGTTGGGATCATCCGTCTTCCTCACCTCTTCAGGGCGCTTTGCTTCTGAAAGCTTAAGCTTGTTGCTCTTGTGAAATAATTTAAACAGGGAGACGACATGCTAATCCTTAAAGGAATATTGCTTGTTGACATGCGTCTGACCTAAAGTATTCCCCCCTCTTGGTAGTTGGGGTTTGGCAAAAGATGTAGTCTCTATTTTCAGAGTATCTTTTCTTTTTGATTGAAAAGATTGTACTGGCATGCATCGCGTTGATTTCTCCAGTCTAAGCTTACTCTCTTTTTCTTCAGGCTTGACTCTTGTGACGATCTCCTCTTTCCGTTCACCTTGTAAAACAAGTTGCTTTCAAGTGCGACATTCAGCTACTCCTATTTGAGCAAGAAGCACGATTTTCATATTATGGCGGCAAGTTTTTACCAATGTATATTGAGTTATGCCTCTTGAATATTGGAGTGCCATGCCCCGAAATATTTACACAAACATCTTGATCGACTCTCCTTTCTTCTGCTTTGTGGCGAGCAGAGTTGGTACAGATATCTCTGTGTCATCTTTGAAGAAGAGAGCCAGAAATAACTTCTCTCAGTTGGTACATTTCTTGATAGAGCTGGCAGGGAGCTTCATGAACTATTCAAAGGCAACCCCTTGAGAGTGCCGATGAATAAAAAAGCCATGATAGTATCATTTGAGTCCCAGTTTGGGATTTGAAGCAGTATATATGCTTGTTCGGTGAGCCCTTGCCATCGAAGGTGGGGTGCCTTGAACCTCGGAGGGTAGGGAGCAGCATCCCACTCAACCGGGTCAGGTCTGACCAACCCAACTTTCTGAAGATTGCTTCGATTTGTGTTGGCTTCCAAGCATTTTTTGAGCTCGTTCATCCTTTTGGCATGATTATCTTTGGCTTTTTAATTCTCTAGTTATTCATAAGAAGACTCAGGATTTTCATATCTGAAGTTGTTTCATTGCCATCAGAGTGTTCAAAAGTTGAGTTTTTACCCTCCTTCTCTTTATCCTTGTTTTTTCTTGGAAGAAGCGCCGATTTTTGAGCTTTTCGGCTTCCTCTTCTACTTGTCAGGTAGAGAGCTATCATCTTCTTGAGATTGTTGATAAACTCTTATTGGGCTTGGAGCATATCATGTTGCGCCTATTGCACCTGAGATTGCTCCTCAAATCTTTTGGCCATCTCTTCTAGAGTGTTAGCCATGTAATGCAAAGGTTTCCGTTTTCACGTACGAGTTTGACGAATGAGATTTCGCGATGGCAGAATGCTTCGCTTTGATCCCTTTGGCCAGTAAGTTGAAGTCGATCGGGGCAATTGCTCGGGTTTGAATCCGAGTGTGTCGGTAAATTCCTTCAGGCTCGATCAATATTTCTTTCAAGCCTGAGAAACATTCAGTACATGATTCCTCAGAACTAAGAGCAAGTTGTTTCCCCTTCGACTTGCTTGGTGTGATGCTCAGACCCACCATGTTGGAAGTCACCTTCGGGGTACTCGATGTCAGAAAATAACTTCTTACGAAATCATCGCCTCTTGTGTGAGTTCGATTTTGAAGCCTTTGTCAATCAGCTAAAAACTGATGGCTTAGCCATCTGAATGCCGCAATGGCAATCTGAAAGCACCGTCGAGATGAACAGCTCGCAATGGCACTGAGTAGCGATTTGATGAACACTCTTTTTTCTTATCAGGTCATCCCTCAGATCAGTTGAAGGGGTGTCTGAGGAACTAGTCTCGAACCTATAGGGTGAGGGCTCTCAGTTTAGCCACTTGTGGCTGAACGTGACTCTTGCGTTATAAGAGCGAAATGCGAAGGTCGCTAAATGCAAGTCTTATGTTTCTGAAGTGAAATGCGGGTCTCTCATTTTGGCACAGTAAGAGTTTGAACGTGATCTCGCATTTTGGTGCTGAGACGGGCAGGTCATCCTTCATCGCATGTTGCGTCTAAATGCGAGCATCGCGTTTTGAAGCAGAGACGTGGGGCTGAATGCGAGTGTCATGTTTGGTGCAGATAGTATTGTCTCCAGTTTTTGTTTGTTGCTCAAGCTTGACGTTTTCGTTGACGATCAGCAATGATCTTGACTCGCAGGAGTTGACGTGAATTGTTGGGGAGATTTTGCTCCTCGTTTTAATTTAACCGCAAGTGCACGGTCGATTGATTGTAGCACTTGAGGGTCGATCCACAGGGATAGGTGGTTCCTACGGTTTCAACACTTCTAAGCAAATTGAGATAAAATTTGTGAGTTTTGATTTCTAAAGTAATAATTAACCTAGAGAAAAGTCAAGCATCTAGGATTGAATCCCCTAAATTAGTATCATGTGGTCAATTTCGATCTTCTTACCAGTCTGTTGTCAATTACCGAAGTCCTATTCCTAGCAGACAAATTAATTCTGAATATTAGATGTAAGTATAGGGTATCATCCACGTTATATGGTCCATCAAAGGTGAATAAAAGTACTGAATAAATTAAAAGCAGAAAAGCGATAAAACCCTAAGTATAGACCATGCATAGCTTGTTAAATAACTAGTGGTTTTAGAAATAATCTCCTAAAGGTCGTAAGTCAATCAGTGTCTTCAAACAGCTCTAGATAGAAAATTACATGTTGACCATACGAAAATCTAGCCTAGGTTCATCTCCCCTAGACACTAGAAAATAATTAGCTACTCATGCTAAAATTCCTAACATAGAAATTATCCAAATAATTAAACATCTAATTTAATAAATACAGTCAATAATTAACTATAATGAAGAAAGTATAGTAAATTAAACTAATTAGTTAACTCTAAAATAAAAAAATAAATATCCAAATCAAAGAAAAGCTAACCTGGTGCTACAGTAAATTCGTGTGCACAAAATGAATTTGCCATATTTTCGTTATGTGCACAAAATAGATGTGCTGTAAAACCTCCTTCTCATGGGCCCCACATCTCATGGGAAATAATGTCCAAAATCCCCTCCTTGTGGGCTCCGCGTGTCAAGAACTCCTCCCGGTGTGAACAGGAGCACACTTAAGACAGTGTAAGATAGCGCTGTCTCGAGCGCGTTCTCCGAGGCAACACTCTGAGCCTTCGTTGTACAACACACGAGGATGAAAAATAATTCTAGAATCAAGAGCATACAAGGAACTCAACAACCATTGATCAAAGAACTAAAAGAAAAAACTTTAATTTAATATTTAGAGGAAATTTCGGCCAAAGAAAGATGAGGCAACAGTCGGCCAAGTACTGGCCATAAAAAGTGGCCCACAAACACTAACTTTTACATGTATATTTATAATCTAGGGCTTGGCTATTTTACATGAAGGTCCAAAATAGTTACAAAATTATAAGGATAATTATTAAATTAATTTTGCACTTTTATATCTCTGTCTATTTTGGGTTTAAGCCCCTAATTTTGCAAAATTACGTTTTAGCTCAAACTGGCCTCAAACTCTTCTGAATTGGTCGTAGATTTTTTTGATGTCAGTTTTAGGCATAGTAGAGCGATCCCAACAATGCCAAGCCTCCTACCTCACCTTCAACTCCTTTTAACATGCTTTACGGTCTCGAAATAGTGCTTTTGTGGTCCAATCTTCTCCTAACAATTTTGTCTGCAAAACATACTAAAAATATGCGAGTAGCATTATTTATAAACAAATGATAAATATATATATGGGTATGAAAATGTGACAAAATCGTGCTCAACAAATATCCCCACACCTATCTTATGCTAGTCCTCGAGCAAAACAAATAAAAAGAAAAACTAAGCTAAGCTAACTTAACTCACTTTTGTAGGAATCACGGTTGCAATTAGCACGTGCAACAAGACGTTAAACCCCTAGGTTATCCCTAGAGGACACGTTTTGTCTCGTGAGGGTTTTCAGTGGATTACACTCACAAAATTCATAAAAGAATGAGATTAAGGAATAAATAAAAATAAAATGAGGATAACGGAAAATCAAGAAAGGAAAAATTATTCTTTTATCTACTCAAGTTAACTAATTAGCAAGATCATAAATTTTCATGAGTTTCATTTTCAAGTAAAACCTCAATTTAAGAAATCATATTGGCTACAAAATAAAGTCTCAAATCCAAAACTTTACACCACTTATTCTAAGTTTCAGATTTTATGCACCTTATGATCGTGATGTAGTTCTCAAACTTTGGAATATTTGACTCCAACTTTCATGCTTATTTTTATGATAATATTTTTTCTTTTTCTTTTTTTTTCAATACTTTTTAACTATCTTTCGCATAAATACCGAGGCTTCCTGAGGTCCAGGCACCTAGCTAGTTGATAATCAAAATTATTATATTTTTATAGTGTCTTATCCTGTTAGGCTTTCTCAGCTACCCATGCAGCGAGTTTTGGGCCAATGCTCCCAAATCAGATGGTCTTAGGGTATTATGTGTAGAAACACTCCGACTGACTTAATTACTCAAGTAACTGAGGCCACAAGACAAGACTTATTAATAATATTTTACTTTACAATTTTTTATTTTTTTATTATATATATATATTTTAAGTATTCTAGTTGTAATCAGTATCCCAATCCGATGAACTAATAGTGTAAGTGCTATTAGGTACATAATCACTTAAACTAAGTTTAGATGCTATGTCAGTTTTTAAATTCTACTCTTCATTTTAAGACTCAATGGCTCTCATCTTGATTTCACCTTTAAAATCTACTTATGGATATTAAATCACTCACATACTAGTTAACCATCTGTAGAAATTTTTTTTTTGAAGATTCCTAAAAGAAAAATAAAGACAAAGAAAGAAAAGAAAACAAAAAAAATCCTAAAAGCAAAATAAAATCAAAAAGACTCCTAAAAGAAAAGAAATATGTAAATCTCGTGGATACTAAATCACTCACATACTAGCTAACCATTTGTAGAATTTTTTTTTTTTTTGAAGATTCCTAAAAGAAAATAAAGATAAAGAAAGAAAAGAAAACAAAAAGAACCCTAAAAGCAAAACAAAACCAAAAAGACTCTTAAAAGAAAAGAAATATGTGAATCTCCCCCACACCTAAATTGTATCATCTCCTCATACACACACATGAATAGAGAGATAAAAAAAAAAATCTAGCATCTAATTTATACATTCAAAACATGCACACAATCATGATGATCATGCAATCCAAGCATACATAAATATAAAAATATAAACAATATGTTAGAATTAGAAATACTCACAGTGCATCAAGCAATCCAGTTGCAGAAGCAACCAAAATCACTCCTTGTGTGTGTATCCTCATTTTTCTTGTATCACTTATAAATAACTTGGCACATTATTTGCTCGGGAAAAATAATTTGAATACGGGTCGTAAAATTTCCTTGAATTAATGAAAGATTACAACAATCTCAAACAATTCTGACTACAAGAGAGAGAAGATATTCAAGCTCAAATCTTCTCTTTGTTTAATGCTGGGTTCTTGATATAGCGGTGGAAAGTGAATTTTATTTTCCATTGATCGGGTGAACGTCAGTGTCTTCTGGGAATCTTCTCTTCGGATTATGGTGAAGTAGCACAACTCCTGTCCAAATAGAATCTCAAAGAGACTTGGGAAAAAACTTGAACTCAGCAAGTTGACAGAAGAGTTGAACTCTTTAGTATTCTTCAGCTAAATATTCTGATCAAAACTTCTCCACTTCAATCCCCCTTCAATAGCAAACTAAGCTATTTATAGGAGTTTTAGGGGTAAAACTGTCCCCTAAAAATTCTCCATAATGGGGGTTAACTCTCCTCATTATGTGGGCAGTAATTGACCTAGTAATGAGGGCAGTTATAACCGAAACGCAGAGCTTCTCTACTATTGAAACACGAGCTTCGAGCCTCGCATTTTGGCATTATATTATAGTGCTGTTGGATGACACGGGCTTTGAACTAAACGCGGGCTTCGAGCTCTGTGTCTTGGTATTACATAGATGGCTGAGACGCAGGCTTCAAGCTCTGCGTCTTGGCCATTGCAGTGATGTTAAGATGCAGGCTTCGACCCTTGCGTCTTGGTACTGCAGTGATGCTGGGGCGTGGTCTTCAAGCTCTGCGTTTTGGCCATTGCAGTGATATTAAGACGTAGGCTTCGGCCCTTGCATCTTAGTACTGCAGTGATGCTGAGGCGCGGTCTTCAAGCTTTGCGTCTTAGCCATTTCAGTGATGTTAAGACGCGGGCTTCGACCCGTGAGTGGTTATGATTAGTCTTGCATCTGGAGTATATGAAATACACCTAGAGGGGGGTGAATAGGTGTACTAGCTAATTTAATGACAAATGATGCAGAATTTAAAACTCAATTATAACACACTATGTGTAACCAAAGAGTGTAGCCGAATTTCCCGTAAAGGGCTCTGGACTATCTCCTCGAGATTCCTCTAAATTAAGAGTTAAGGTGCTATATGAAGCTCTCTTGGTTCAACGCAAGTGTGGGCACATAAAACTATATCTAGTAAATAAATATGTGAAATATAAAGCAATGCAAGATATAAGAGAGATAAAGTTTAGAGATAGTGGATCAAACGCAAACAACAAGATATGTTTCAAGGTTCGAGCCACTGCTCTGCATCCCCGCCTTCATACAGAAGGATTTCCACTATGTTCCCACAAGACCTTCCACAAAGGGACCTCCACTGAGGAATTATAACTCTACACTTAGAGTACACTACTCCTCTCTCAAATACAATCACCTCTACACAAGAGGGATAGGCACAAAGTCAAAACACAATCACCTCTACACAAGAGGCAATACTTGGTGATCACAATAGACCATATACAAATTTTCTTACAAAAACAAGATCCTATAGATAGGATTAGATATGATAGCTTAAGTGTGAGAAATAAAGTGTTTGGAAAAGAAAAATAATAAAGAAAAACACTTGAAAAAAAATACCAAATAAATATTGAAATAAAGATCAAAACCAATTTCCCAAAGACTCTTTTTTCTTTGATTTTTTCCAACACTTTAAAAACAAATAAAAATAAAACTTTTTGACTCAAAAACTCTTTTAAAACTTACTGCTAAACACTTGAAAAGATGAGAAAAAAGGCTCTTAGAAATCTTGTTGAAAACAGCTTGAGAGAGCCCTATTTATAACCTCTCAAAAATATAGCAGTTGGCAGCAAGAAAAGGTCAGTTTTGACCTTCTGGTCGATCGGCCGGTCGACTGTCGAACAGTCATATTTCTGACCATTGGAGCTCTGGTCGGACCACCCGGTCGACCGAGACTAGCCTGATGGTCGACTGCCCGGTCGACTGGCACTACCCGAGAGTTGGGCAGTTACAGTCAGTCTACCGGCCTTCTAGGCTGGCCTTGTGCATGTTCTTGTGCACATCGTTCGACCGACTCGGTCTGTTTTCCATTGAAAACTTGAAGTTCGTGGGAAAACTTATAAAAAAGGTAAAAAGGAAATTACAAGTAGATCTCTACTGAGATTTCTGAAAAAATGTGCCAGTAGGAATCTGATCAGCGCGCGATTACTTTATCCCTTTGACGATGCAATCGATCAGGTGATCGAACTGCCTCCTAATAAGACTCCCTTCTCGCTTGGTTTGGGAAATCAAAGAACATAAAATCAGTAGAGCCTTTTTGCTAGGAATTCTGTTCTTTTCAAGCCAATCTCCTCTCTGTTTGTCCCTTCGTCCGTGTGTGTCCCTTTGTGTTCAGTAAGGGACTATTTATAGTCATAAGTGGGGTGTAACTGCCCTTTGAATTTAGCAAAGATGAATCGGTCATTAGCTTCGCGCGAAGCTTGCAAATGGCCTTGTTGCGAAGCTTTTTGCCAGCTTTTCGCGAAGCTAGATGGTTCGTGCGAACGTCCTCTTGCCGTTATGGCTCAATCGTCTCCACTTGATGTGGGACAAAGTGGGCGGGTGTAACCGCCCACTTAAAGTGGCGTTAATTCCACTAAATTAGTGGGGTTCACCCATTAATGCCTCGTGGGATTTTAAAACGGTCAATTTGATGACATGGTAAAGCTCACTGCGGAGCTGGATCATGCGAAGCTAGATCATGTGAAGCTAGATCACGCGAAGCTAAGACTTAGCTCATAGCTTTAGGCGAAGTTTCCTTCAGGGCCTCGTGTGAAGCTAAGACTCAGTTCATGGCGAAGCTATAACCCGGCCCATAGCAGTGCTAAACCAACCAGGGATAAGGTTTCTGGCGTGAAGCTCTTGGATCAGCCTCTTGCGGGGCTAAATGGGAAGCTTCAGGTGGAGCTAATAGTTAGCCTCAAAGCGAGGCTACGAACCAAGCTTAGGCGAAGCTGTTAGTTCTATGTGGAGCTATGAAGCTTACCTTGGGCTTATGCCAGGCTAAGTATTGAGCTAACTTAGCATCTTAGACCTACTTGGGTCTCTCTAAAAGGCAATTGTGGCTTACTATCTACTTCACTGGATTAGTAATATCCATGTTGCTGTCTTGTCTCTGGTCATCAGTTTGTCTTTAACTTATCTTTTGTTGATGTGATAAGTTAGACGTCGTTCAGACCGGTTGGAGATGAATGTGGGAGTTCTGCCTTTTTCGAGTATCAACAGGACCCCCTTTAAAGTTTTCGTGAATCTGCAATGGAATGGTTCAGATTTTAAAATACTTTGAACTGTTTTGATTGATGGTATGTGAATGTGAACGTCGCCTTGGTGGTTGAGTTCTACTTCGCCTTTAGCCCCACTTTCGGGCTGGAATAGGTTCGCCACGCTTCTGAGTAGCTTCGCGCTTCTAGGTAGCTTTGCCTTTGGACTTCCTGAAATAGCTTCAGTCTAAACCGGGTTGGACTACGAGCATTAGCCTCATGCTTGTTGTGAAGGAGCGATGTTCCGTTCTCAAGGCTAACGCTTTTGCGAGTTACGAGAGGAATTGCTCCCTTTTTTAAGGTTTGAATAACTTCCCTTGCATTTACGAGGGAGATTATTCCCTTTTCCAAATTTCAAAATAACTTTTTGTGCATTCCCGAGGGATATTATTTCCTTTCTCAAGGTCAAGCATTTGAATGCTTTAACTTCGCCCACGCTCCCAAGCTTGAAGTGGTAGCGGCGTGGTCAGGCCACGAGGCCTATAAATAGGACTTTTACAGTCCTTCTTAGAGAAATATACTCCTCTCTCTTTAGGAGATTGTTTTATGACCCCTACCCACTGCTCAAGCAAGAAGACTGAGGTCCCTGAAGTAGTGGGGACTCTCACTCTGGTTATTATCTGATCAAGATTTGGTGAGCCTCGGCCATCCAGTGACTTTAGGGAGTTTATCTCCCTTAATTTTCTTAGCTCTGTTAGCTATCTTAGGGATTGAATTCCCTTAGTCTCTGCATTTGGCTGACTTTCAGAGGAGGGTTTCAACCCTATTTTTAAGCTTCCTGGCGAAGCTAGCATTCTTGCCTGATCAGGCAAAGGATCTTTCTACGTGAAGTCCCTGTCTTGATCTGTTAAATCTGCCATATAGGCGAGGGTTATGACTTGGCCTCTTCAAGGTTGAGCCAGTCTAGCCATATAGGTGGGGTTAAGGCCGCGCCCTTCTCCAGCCTAACGGCCTAGCCATATAGACGAGGCTAGGACATGGTCCTTTTTGAGACTTCTCCAGCCTAACGGCCTAGGGCGGAGCTAAAACCTGGCTTATGCTAAACTGTTCTAGCGTTGTCGTGCAAGCGAGGCTATCCTCTGCTTATCTGAAGCTTATCCTTAGGACATAACTTTGACTTAGCATTTTGTCCCTCCCCCTTTTCCTTATTTAATGCTAACTTGTTTCCTGTTTGTTTTGCAGTGTACTGTGTTCCCCATTTTTTTGTCCTGATGAAGGAGAACGAAGACTTGCCCCTTGATTTTCAAGTTGAAGATTTGATCATAAGTAGGAGGAACACATTGGAGTAGCTGATGCGCGTTCCAAGGAGAAGCTGGCAGTCGCTTATCCGAGATGATCCACTTCAAAAAGGGGCTAGTAGTTGCTTATCCGAGATGATCGACTTCGGGAAGGGGCTGGTAGTCGCTTATCCGAGATGATCCACTTCGGAAAGGCGTACATTACCAGTAAGGTCTTGGATCCTTCCTTTGCCAATTTTGTTTAAGGAAGATCCAGCTTTCTGATGGCAACCAATCCTTACGAATTTTAATTAAAGAAGATCCAGCTCCTTGATGGCAACCAATCTCTTGCCAATTTTCATTAAAGAAGATCCAGCTTCTTGATGACAAAATCTGCCATTAAGCGAAAGATTACGACCTTGTGCGAAGGAAGACCTTTCTTGTCCAGTTGGGATGGCTTATCACCCTGAAAGTTGATAGGACAACTTGTTTGCCTTTGCAGCAATGATTCTGTTGTATGAAAGACAATCTTAATGTACAATGTATCTTCTCTTTTGAATCAATAAAAATTTTACTTTTGCTCGTCTACTTTGCTTCCCTTCTTTTCACTTTGAATTTCAAAAGCAACTGGAATGGGCTGGCTTAGGTAAAAAGCTTTTAGTGGAGCTAACCTTCCAGCAAAGTTGAGATGGATCTCCAACTAAGTTAGAAACGAGCTCTCAGCGGAGCTAGCGCAAAGTTTCCTGCGAAGCTGAAGATGAACTTTCAGCGAAGTTAAAGCCCAACTTTTGGTTAAGTTACTCAAGCGTTGCGCGAAGTCAATGCTGCACTCGTAGCGGAGCTAGCCCTTGGCAGGGCTGAAGCAAGGCTTCTCGGGGAAGGCGCTTAGGCGCCATTTCAAATTAATTTGAAACAACCGCCTGCGCTCCTTTTGAGGAGACAAAGTTAGAAATTTTTATGTCTATAAAAGCCCGATGGGCTGAAAGAGAAGATTGCCTTCTCTTAAAACCAAATTTTTAGAGAGCAAAACTCCCTCTTTCTTTCGTCTTCTTCCTCAGTCAGATTTTCAAAACTTCACAGTTCTTCATGGCTCCTAAATGATGAGCAGGCAAAGAGGCAGCGACCTCTGCTATGGAGGCGCCCTCTCCTCCTCCGGTTATCGAACGCCCCATTGCAGGTAGGGATTTTTTTCCTCTTATCCAGAAATTTTCATCTCTTTTCGAAGCCATTTACTGGCTACTTCATGGTGAATCCGGAGTGATTCACTGTGATCCAGTGATCTCAGGGAGTCGCTCTTCCCTAATTTATCTTTACCGAATTTTTAGAGGATTTAATTCCCCTTAATTTCTCAACTTGATTTAGAAACCAATGGTTCTTCTCTCAGCTTCTATACGAAGCTAGCCCTTAGAGTGGTTCACATTCTGTCAAATGACAGGATGCGAAGCTAGCTCTAGAGGCGTAACTGGGAAGAGGACTTTAAAGTCATTTGAACAATTTTAGGCACAAGTGACTTTTCAGCGAAGTTTGCTCTTGGGACTTTTTCGCATTCTGTTCAGCGACAAAACGTGAAGCTAAGCTCCCGGAGCGAAGTAACACTTAGAGATTTTCTGTACTCTGCCTTTGTACAGGATGTAGAGCTGAGCTTCAAGGCGAAGCTACTGCTAAGCTAGCTTCGCTTGCCTTAGCAATTTTCTTTTTGTTTTAGCTTTCCTCTTCTTTAGCTAATGGACTAATATAGTTTCTTCTTGTTTTGCAGTGCACTATACTCCAGGTCCTTTGAATAGTCTCTTTGGAACAGCCAGGGGACTGAATGGGAATGTTAGCTCGCAATTCCAGGGGCAAGCCTCATTATTCACCGAGCGGAGTGCTCCAGGCCGGGATGCCCTGATTTACGCTGGAGATCAGCGTACCATGGGAGCATCTTGACTACTGCTCCCCTTGAGGATTGTGACCAGAAAATTTATTAGAAGCCCAGCTTCATGTTTTGGGACACAACGCCCGACACTGATCATCAGCGCTAGACGGAGAAGGGCAGTGGATCTTCAATCTAGTTGGCGAGAAGTATTACCTCCCATCTAGCAAGCGTCATTTCCTACTGTCTTTCTTCCAATGCGTGACGAGGCCTCGGAAGATGAAGTGGCAAGTGACTCGGACCACTGACTCTGTTCATGTGGGCAAATTGATAGTTATATCCCCCGGTTATACAAGGGCAGGTCCTCCTAGGTGCATATTAGGTCTCCACCCTGGGAACATTCTCCAAGACATCCCGGTGGGGGAAAATCCTGCTATGGCTCAAACTTTTAAAAATCGGTTCTTCAAAGTGCACGAAAACTATCCTGCAGCTGATTTCAGGACCCTAGGCTGAATTCATCCTCCCATGGCCTGGTGAAGAGATTTGACCCTGTATGTCTTGGCCCACTTTGAGGAGGATTTGGAGAGGCTGGGACTCCACGAAGCTGTCAGGGCAACCTGCTATGGCATCCAGATGAGCGTAGCGAACTTCTATGCCATCTTCGAGTTATACTGTCCAGCTTCAGGGACTTTCTTTACCCTGTAGGCGAATTAGGCATGGCTTTGCACGAGATGTGGGAAGTCTCTACTCTGCCAATGGGATCTCTCCCATATAAAGAATACTTCCCATGCGAGGCGGAATCGGCACTTCTAGAGAAGCAGGAGCCAGTCCTGTTCGAGACTTACATTGACGTGCCATTTCTACATCTGCTCAAGTATGCATGGGAGTCATAAGGGAGCTTCGAGCAGTTCGAAGAGCTGGGGGAATTATCTGTTCCCCAACCTGAAAGATGCTCCTGAAGCGGCTCACTGCGGGGTTGCAGATGAAGACATTTTCTGGAGGATGCAAGAACATTCTCAGGGAGATATGGTCTTGGAAGAAGATGATGGTATCTATGAGAGCGGTGACATTCTCAAGAGTTTCCATCATCAAGCCCGTCGACTGATGTCCCGAAAAGCACTTTTGGCCGGGTTTTTATCGGTTTGGTTGAAGAGATGTGTGGTGCCATTTCCTTCTAGCGACGTCATTCTTTTGACTGTCTTATTGCCGGCCGTTGGTCTAGTTCACGGTCATTCCCTTGGACTTCTCTCAGTAATGGTGTGTTATATTCAGCGGGGCCTTCGTGCATTGACAGAGGCTTTCTGCAGACCACCAACGACGAAAAGGGGGAAGGGTACTATCTTGCCCTGTGACAGACCAAATCCCAGGATCGGCCTGCCATACACCTATTTGATGGCATGGTTCGCTCTTCACTGCCCAACTATTATTCAAGCTGGTGAAGAGCCTCCAGAAGGAGTTTTGGCGCTTCTCTGCCAATTTGAGGGATCTTCATAGTTACGGACTTATGTGGCCGCAGTTCGCAAGCTGCTGTGTCGGTACGATGTCTATAGCCTCTTCTGGTGCTTCCCTTACATTCGCGATGCGGGCTATGGTGAAGAATTCAAGGATGTGGAGATGGGAAGACGTCGCTGAGCCAGGGGATCTTCGAATGGCTGGTTAGCATCCGACCATCTCATCTGGTGTACATGAGCGAGGATATTTGCTATTTGGAGCCTTATGTCCCGAGTCGATTTGCTCGTCAGTTCAGGTATGACCAATTTATGTTGGTGATCTGAATACCAGCCTGGCCTTCATGGGGAGCCGTATTGATGGTGCTTGCGCCTGGCAGTTCTTCATCGCTGGCTGTACTGAGGTATGGCTGTGCATGCCGTTGAGGACCCCAAACCTACTAACGACTTTGTGGTTCTGTCAGTGGTATAGAACTTCAAACTCCACGCTAACCAGATTTTCTGTTAACTCTTTTGGCATGAAGTTGATTTCTCAGCGGCTGAAGTAGAAAGTCACCGAGAAGGGTGAGGGCAAAAGGGTCTGGGTGCCAGGCCTCCCAGTGTTCGTCGCCACTGCCGATAGTGAGGCTTTGGACGTGAAAAGTCCCCACTTTGAAGGAGATGCAGGCGCTGAGTTTCCACCAGATGGTCCTGATGGGGCAGGCACAACCCCTATGGAAGACGTAGGGGTGGAAGAGGTGGAGGAAGAAGATCCTGACGTCCACCTCAAATGAAAGCGGCAAGGTGGATCTCGAAGGAAGAGGGTGGTGAAGAAGCCTCGTCGCTACACTCCCACCGTTATTACAGAGGGCGAATCAGCTACATAGCCTCCTCCTCCTTCCCCGTTAGTTATTAAACTATCGGCGCAAAAGCAGACGGCTGATAAAGCTGTTCCCGTCCTGGGTAAGACCAGTTTCACTCATTTTTTTTGACATGTACTTATAAATTTTGTACAGCTCATTTGTTTATCCTATGCTTCAGGAACCCAGGCTGTAGGAGAATAGGGGGATTATTATGATCCCTTGTTTATTTATAAGGAAGGTGACGAAGCTAGCTATTTCGTCATCTTAGAAGATTCCGGAGGTGACGCGGCTGATGTCGGTCCTTCGGGTGCTGGGACCTCGAAAGAGAGTCCAATGGCCTTGAGCTCTATAGGATGGACCACAGAGGCTTCAGCAAGCGAGGGTAACCCGGACGTCCCTCCTGCATCTGCCAAAGCCTTTCCTATAGAGCCTGGCAGAATTAGCGTTGCTGTCGAGGAAGTCCAGAGAGAGACTGTTACTGAGGCAGTTGAGACGGTATCGCCTCTTGGTAATACTTTGATCTTTTGTAAGCAATTATCTTGATATTTGTTATGTTTTATTTCAAGGGGACTAGCTGATCTTCCTGAAGGAATCAGGGGTGAGGCAAGTACTTCAGCCGCAATGGATGTTGCCGAGTTGGATGTCTTGTATCACGACCTGCCCTCTTATCGGCCTGAGCCTGCCAGTGGATTAAAGAGGTTGAGAAGATGGTGGTTATAGAACCAATCTTTCTCTCAACTGCATCGGTAGGTGAGATGTCAGTGGTTTCTTTGACGCTGCCTATTCTGACAACTGCTGGGCTGAAGATAATTACTCACCCTACGTCTCCGACACTGGTTGTTGAGTCAGTTCTTCCTAAAATAGTCACCAACCCTACTTTCATTGTGGTTGGTGTACTAGTTTCAATGAGGACTCCTCCTAGATCACCAGTGATCCCACGTCTTTCTCCAGCCAGTGCTTCTGTCATTTCCTTTATTGTTATGATAGTGAAACCGGTGGAAGATTTGTCTTCAGGTACTACTCGCTCACCGGGAGTAGTTGAAACCGAGAAAGAATTTATGGCCGAAATGGTTGATAGCTTTTATAAAAGCCTGAAGCGATCTGTTGCTCTAGTTTTAAAGGGCTCAACCACTTCATTTTCTGCTTTAAAGGTGGTCCTCTCTCGAAATATCGACAATATTCGAGATTTTGGAGGGGATGACCAGGTTGCCGCATTAGAGCTTCTGGTAGAAAGTCTTGAGAGGGATGTGGGCAAGGGCGTCACCTCAGCAATTTACATTTAGACTCCTAAATTAATGAACAGCTTGAACGCTTTGTTGCTCAAATGCGTGAAGCTCATCTTGCAGCACAGGAAGCAGTTAAGGCAATATCTTCAGATTTAAAATCCTTAGAGACAAGGAAAGTAGAAATTAGAGATGCCATAGATGCTTCTAATAGTGCTCTTCTCAACGCTAAGGATAAGATTGAGAAGGCTACAGAGATGATCAAGAAAGCCAATCTTCTTCTGTCCAAGGCTAAACCGGTGCGTCTTGAGAAGATCACTCGGTTAGAGCAGCTCAAGGCCCAGAATGATGAAGTCCTACAACAGGAGCTAGCACAGAGGGTAACTTTAGCTGAAATTGAGGCTTGTCTGTCCCAGATAGCGAACTTAATGAGGCTGAGTTGAGATCGCAAGCATTCATCAGAGCTGCTGAGGCGTGGAAGAACAGGCTGGGCATCCTTGAAGAACGGATCAAGTCTCATGAAGCAGCCTTGTAGTTTGAAATTCATGTATCCCCCTTTTTGAATCAATAAAAAGTAATTTTATTTGACTTCTCTGTTGTGCTTCCAACTTGTTTTATCTTTTGCATTTGCAATTCTTACTTTCAAGTTGTACTACAATCCTCAAAAAGTAAGAAAATAATGGTATAACTAATCTAGTCAAAGGTGATGAACTGATGGAATTAATTATAAATTTGAAAAATGACTCGACTCAAATCATGTTGAGATGAGGATAGAAAAGAGTGAGCTTAACGATCTTTACTGTTCAAAGGTAAATATTAATATAACAGATTAAAGATCATTAGATTTGTGAATAGGTTATGATAAATTAGATATCACAACCTATGATAGTTCCTACTGAACTAAGACAAATGAGACCTAGGATTTTCCAGTTAACAGTGACAAACAAGACATGATTGGTCAAAATTTTGTCATGCAGAGGTGATGCTCTGGACATGATGACAAGTGGAGGTGAACCCGATTTTAGGGACCCGTCTATTTAGAGGTGATAAACTGGACGTGATAGACTAAGACACACTAAACTTCGGATCCGCTGCCAGAGGCAGTCGTATTAACTTGGCAGCTAGTCTATCAGGGACTACAGAGATGATTGAATCTGGACTCCTATTGGTTTAGAGGTGGTTGACTGGATATAACCAACTAAGGGACCTCAGATTCGCAATCTGCTGTTTAGAGGTTTAATGTTAACATGACATCAAGAGCTCCTGACCTTGATAGAGGGAAGGAGAATAAAATTATAGACTCATCTATTCAGAGGTGGTAAACTGGACATGACAGTTAGAATATCATGAGAGAGAGTCTAGGTATCCGTCAGTTCAGAGGTAATATGGACATAACTGATTGGGAGTTGCTAGACTCAGAACCATGCTATTTAGATGTGCTAAACTGGACATAACGGCAAAGGGATAGTTCCTACTGGACTGAAAGATGAGACTTAGTCATCTGTCGGTTTAGAGGTAATATGGACATAACCGATTGAGAAACCACCAAGCTCAAGATTTTTATGTTCAGAGGTGACAAGCTGGACATAACTGTAAAGGTAATAACTCCACTGGGGAAGATAGGATTTGGTCATAAATTTTGTGAAAAAATTAATATCTCCGTTGGATTTTATTTAGAAGAAATTGTCAGAGGTATATTGTTAACGTGATAACCAAGAAAGTTTATTGGGGACTGAGAGAAAAATAATAGACTTAGAGGAAAATAATAGACTCTGAAGAGGGTCCATTAGAGACTCGCTGGGGAGATAGGAATATGAATCTCATGAAAGATTATATGTTAGAGAACTCCGTGGGGATTTAGAACGAGATTTGTAAAACAGCCTGTCAGAGGTGTAATGTTAACATGACAAGGATGGAGTTTTAATTTGCTAGGGATACTGATCAGATTCACAGGAATGTTGGTTTTATCCACCGGGGAGTAGGTTAGAGACTTACTATCAGAGGTTTAATGTTAACATGATAGGTTTGACTCGTCATTTCACTATAGAAATGAATACCTTCTTATGTGGTCCTAACATTTCATGGACAGGAATTGATAAGTGATTTTGGAGAGGAATCAAATGGGAACAGCTCCCTTAGGATTTTTAGCAAATTCTCAGCTGTCAACGGATTTGATATGCCTTTATCAACTGCCGTTTGAGTTAGGCTAGCCATACTATTCCTCTCAACATGATGAGTTGTCGAGGACTTACGTTGGGCTTAAGAGCCAACATTTTCTTTATCCTTAGCCATTAGAGGCGTTGGATCATTTTTTTACTTCGAGTAATGTAATGCCTCCCATGGGTTTTCACTCTATAGGTGAGTTGGGGATGAATTCCACGAGGTCTTTATCTAAAGATCTCGTTTCTGTTGGCCCGGAGGCCTTCCTCTCTAGTTTTGATGATGATTAACTCATGTAGTTATGTTTACTAATTATCTTATGATTTTAGTTACAGATCATTGATCAAGATATTAGTTGGTGATTGCTTCAAAAAGAGGAGTTTGGAAGCCTTCACTTGGTGATTCCCGAGCCCGAGCGTCAAGATGATACATAGCCATGCTCGTTGGATCACGGAGTTTGGACCGAGTCGACTTGAAGATGGAAGATCGTCAAGAAGACTTAGGTATCCATAGTTTAGTGTGTTTTAGATCCATTTGTAAAGATAAGAATAGTTGATATGCTCAAGTGCACAACACACACGTTTTATGTTTGGATATTGGTTTTTCAGTTTTGGTTTAACCAATATTTGTTTTCATGAATAGTTGATCAAAACAAGTTTAATTGGTTTATGTATAGTAGATGTATTCTTTCTATACATGCATGCTTAACTTTTAAACAAACTTATTTGACTATCCTATTCATGTAGTGAAAAATCTAAGTTTGATAAAATACAGTTTTGGTTTTTGGTAAAAATGATAAAACACAAAAATAGTCTCATATGCTTGATATTTGAGTTAAAATGTTTATCACATGTTTATATATCAATGCAAAATGTTAAAACTATTTTTGGGTATTTTTACAAAGACTTAAAGAATTTTTAAAAAATATGTTTAACTGTTTTTCTGACCCAGAACTGTGCTGACAGGCCAGGCCGGTCGACCGGACGGTCGACTGACGTGCACAGACCTGTGCACGTCTGCTGGCATAGTGGGCTGGTCGGCCGGTCGGCCGACTGGATCAGAGAGCCTTGCTCTCTGTATCTGGGCGGTCGACCGAGCGGTCGACCGGAGAAGAGAAGTCTGCTCTCTGTATCTGGGCGGTCGGCCGTGCGGTCGACCGGATTGCCCCAACGGTCACATTTATGACCGTTGGCGGTCGACCGGGCCGGTCGACTGCAAGCCTGTCAGGCTGCCAGATCAGCCTAACGGCTAGTTTTCTGTTTGGGCTATAAATACCCCATCTCTTTGGGGATTTTGACAAGACTTTTTACAAGAAAAATTCTAGTGTTTCTCTAGTTTTTAAAACAAGTTTTCAAAAGTGTTTAGTGCCAAAAGATCAATCTTATTTGTTTTAAGTGTTTTGTTTATTTCAAAGAAATTAGGGTTTGGGAATTAGTTTTTGATCCAAACTTCTATATCTATTTTGGTGTTTTCCCAAGAGAATTTCTTTGATCAAAACACTTGTTTTTTCACACTTGAGCTTATCTTCTATCCTATTCTATTAGGATCTTGTTTTGTGAAAAAGAGGAAAGAGAGATTGTTTGTGGTTGAAAGAAACCACTTGTTGTAACACCCTTGCCTTTGTTGTATCCCTCTTTGGTAGAGGTTGATCGGGTGATTGGTTTGCTCCCTCTTTGGTAGAGGTTGAGATTGTGGTTTGCTCCCTCTAGTGAGAGGTGGAGTTTGGTTTGTAAACCCTCTTCGGTAGAGGTGTTTGTGGTTGTTTGGCTACGGGCCTACCCCTCGCTTGTGAGGCGGTATTTGAGAGAGGAGTTCGGTACTCCCTTGTTGTAAAAATTCTTCTCGGTGAAGGTTCCCTCGGTGGGAGTATAGTGGATTAGAAATCCTTCTCGATGAAGGCGGGAACGTAGAGCTAGGGGCTCGAACCTCGAAACATATCTTTGTGTTTGCGTTTGATCCACTTGTCTCTAAACTCTCTCTCTTTATATTGTGCATAGCATCATTCATAGCATCATATCTATTTGCTTGTGTTTGAGCATTGATTCATATTGTCATATCTATTATATGCTTGTGTGTTTGTGTGCCTCACTTGTACTTAACCACAAGAGCTTCATATAGCACCTCAACCCATATCTAGGGGAATCAAGAGGAGTTACTCCAGAGCCCTTCATGGGAATTCGACTACACTTGTGTGTTGTACTAAGTGTGTTGCAAAATTGTTTAAACTTCCGCATTTAGCGCATTTAGTTTCTAGATTAGCATTATCACCTATTCACCCCCCTCTAGGTGATTTACAATTGGTATCAGAGCCTACGCTCCTGATACTTAGGCTTAACATCCTAGGAGTGAGATCCTTGTTTGCTAATCTTCCATTTGCATTTGCACACTTTTGTTGTTTGCACACATATAGTTTGCACTCATGGACTTCATGAACCCACCTATGTTTGACCCTTCCAACATCATTGTTTGGAAGATTAGGATGTCCGTTTATTTACAAACTCTAGGACATAAGGTTTACCTTGCCATTACCAAGGAATCCTACCTTAATGATAGCAAGCATATAGGGGCCAATGCACAAGCCCTTGAGGCCATTAGAAGCATGCTACCTAAAGATTATCTTATGCATGTTTCTAATCTTGACTCCGCCTTTGCAGTGTGGAACAAATTGACAACCACAACCACCACCTCCAAGCTTCAAGTGCCAATTCAACAAGAGGAGGAGACTAGTGGAGAATCCGATTCACAATGCTATATGATCCAAGGGAATGATTCCCTTGAGGTACATTCGGATACTCAACTAGATAGTTTTGATTCTAGTTCTTCATGTGATGATCATATTGATGCCCATGCTTTAAATGAAGAACTTTCTATTGTTTGTAAAAAATTGATTGAAAAATATAAGATTTTGAAAAAGAAAAGTCTAGAAATTGAAAAAAAATAATAAAAGTTTACATTCTAGACTTAACAATGTTTTGCAAGAGAAGGTTGAGGTCTATAATGAAAGGGATTCATTGAGATCTCAATTAGAACTTGCACTTAAAGAAAATAAGATTTTGAAAAATAAAAATGATTGTGAAACTCTTTGAAGAATAATGATGTTTTGTCTTCAAAAGTTGAATTTGTTTTAAAAGATAATGATTCTTTAAAAAGAGAAATTGATTTTATTTCAAAAGAATTAGAAATTTGTTTAAATAAAAATAAATCTTTGAAAAATGATATTGTTTCTCATGTTTGCCATGTTAGGGTAGTATCTCACACTTCACCTATTGCATGTTCCACTTTATCTTCAAGTGTTAAAAATGATATAAATGTTTTGAAGAAGAGTGTTGATTGTTTGGGCTCCATTTTGAGCCAATGTGTTGTGGGCCATACACGTTTGGAATCTTTGTTTCGAAAGAAACAAGTTCCATCTATGCATGCACACCCTTCACGGCATACACATGCTCCTCACGGACACACCCATCACATGTATGCTCATGTGTACACTTGTACACATTGTGGACGTAAGGGCTACCTTACTAAATTTTGTTTTGATCGTATACATGTTTCAAATTTAGCAAATAATTTTGTTTGGGTTAGAGAAGGGACTAACCCCATGGACCCAATAAGATATGGGTACCAAAGACCACCCCTAGTGTTTATGATGTAGGTGTGGGCTCTCACATGACGTGAGAGTAGCAGCACCTTGGAGTGGATGCGTTCCGAGCTTCATGGAAATCATTTGGATGCATCACTTTCAAGGGATGTTTGGTGGAGAGGACCACCATGTTTTGGAGACAAGGAGAGTTGCTTCTTCAGTTTTGGTGACAATCCTTTACTCCCGTTTACTTACATGCTTTCCATGTTTATCATTTATAATATGTTTTATTGTTTATTGATTATTATGAAAATGCCATGATTATTAGACCCTTGACATGCATGTTTAAGATGGATCATATTTTTGTGTTCTCAACATTTGTTTAGCTATCATGTTTTTAATAACATGTGGATTTACATAATAATCATGTTTATGTTTATCATGTTGATTTTTATCTTGTTTTATGCTTCATGCTTTGAATATATGTTTAAATGTTAGTTTTCATTAAGACTAGATATATATTTGTGCATATAGTGGGCCACAAATAAATCTATATATGTTTATGCTCGAGTGCTTATTTGAACCCATTAGATGTGCTAGTATAGTCTAGTTTTGATGATTCATGCATTTTAAAGTTGTATTCCCATTTTTGGATTTGTTTTATGATCATGTGTTTTATTTCATGTATATGTCTATTTTGCCAAACTTTAAGTTATACATGTATACCCCTTGAGTCATTTGCTTGTCTTGCAAATCTATACATATAGACTCAATTGTGTTTAGGGATATGTATGTATACTTTTTGTGTTGACAAATCATACATATACCTTGAAATGAAATTTGTTTTAATGGAAATTTAGTTTTTCATGTTTCCATGTGTTTATGTTTAACTCATGTATATGTCCATTTTATCCAAATTATTGTTTATACATATACATCCTTTTGAGCCACGTGCCTTCATGCATATATCTTTGTGGACTCGTTGTGTTTGGATATGTATGTATACTTTAATTAGTATAGGACATACATATACCTTGAAGATTAAATAGTTTTGATGATTTTCATGTTTTCATGTCTCAAGGAATATTGAGCTTATTGACCATCTTTCATGATTATGATCTTCACATTGTATTTGTACACTCACATTTATTGTTTACTCATGTGTTTGTTTTCATGAGTCATATTCATGCCTAATTGATTATGAGTGTTGACTATTTGTGAATTTCATGTTTTCATGAAAAATATTTTTGTTTTATTCCTTACTTAAAGGATTTCGTACTAGTTTACAGATTTTTCATATAACTAGTTACGATATTCTTCATTATGGTAGAGTTTTTCAAACAAAGCTTATTTTTCAAATCTATTTTTTGAAAACCCCTACCATCAATGGGTGGTTGGATGGGAGATCATGCTCATGTATGCTTTATATTGAAAATCATTTTAAACTTGAACATGGTGGTGATTGAGATTTTCCTGCACACAAAATATAGAATATTAGATTTAGAAGCAAAGATGTGCAAGGTGCTCAATACTATTCGCTGTAGCAATGGCTATGCGGGTCGTGATCCTCAGGGAGGGACTAGCGATGGAAGCGTTTAAGTAAGTTCTCTAAAAATTTCTTTTTTTTTAGTTATTAAAAGGAAAATCAGAAAATATTAGTTAAAGTTAGGTTAGAAAGAAAATGGTATTTACAATGAGTCAGGAAAGAAAGAGTTGAAGTGTGGGTGATTTAATCTACAAAAATAAAAGAAAAGAAAGAAACAATTACCTTAGTTTGGTTGAGAAAAATACGTGAAAACCTTACATGTTCTACCTTTCTTAGGAGGCGTTCAATGCATAAAACCATAGGATCGAGCTCAGTCCCCTATTCGCATTATATCATCAAGCTGGGCAAGAATGAAGTGATACGGACCTTGAGGAGGAGAACATCTCCATGAAGTATCGTTGGCACTCGCTAAGACTCGTTATACTTGTGCTTCGGAAATCACTTGCATGCGCATCAACAATCAACAGAGATAAAATAGAAAAGGAAAAGAAAACGAAAATAAAAGTAAAACAATGAACATAAGAAAAATATTACCTTTATTGCTTTAATCAATGGCAGAAAAGAGGAGGGTACATCGTGTCACGCTCAACATAGGCCTCTCTCTCTCTTAAAAAATAGAAATTACAAAAGAAAAATAGAAACCTAACTACAAACTAGAAGAAAGCCTAAAAACCTAGCTTTTGGCCCTGTACTGCGCTGGACGACGTTCTCGGTTGCACTGCAGGGGTATTTAGAGGTGCAGAAGGAAGTAGAGTCCCAGAACGACTCCTCCACGAAACCAGCTGGCCGGATTCGACAAGATTGCCGTGGAAACGCGGCTTGGGCCGCGTTTCCGCGGCCAGGTAGTGGCTGATGGCTACGCGCTTTCGCGCGTGGCCTCCTCTGGTCCGTCCATCGGGGTTTATTCTTCTGGAAGTTGGATCTCGACTCTTTATTTTGGATTTTCGGGATAACTTGGGAAGCAAGTTACCCTAAATCCAAATCTTTTAACACGAATTTATTATCTTTGCACTCTCTTTCTTTGGCTTTTATCCTCATCCTGCAAGTGTTTAGGGTTGAATAGAAGTCTATCCTTCCCTCTTCTTTTGGTATTTGCAACAATTGCCCTTAGTAATTGCAATTTTGACAATTGTTAATTGCAACTTTTACATTGGGCTTTAAACATGGGCTTTTGGGCTTCTTTTGAGGCTTAATTCCTTTATTTTTATTTCTCAAGGCCTGCAAACAATAAATAATAAAATATTAGTTAATTGTGCATGATTATATGAATAAATATGAAAATGTGATGGTAAATGTAATGATAAAAATGCACTTTTCACTACCAATCACACCCCCACACTTATCTTTTTGCTCGTCCTCGAGTAAAAATCAAAAAGAAAAAGAAAAACTAAACTAGCTAACTCACTTTTGTAGGAATCACGATTGCACTTAGCACGTGCAACAAGCTGTTAAACCCCTAGGTTGCCCTAGAGGACGAGTGTTGTCTCGTGAGGGTTTTCAGCGGATTACACCCACAAAATCCATAAAAAAGAAAATATTTGAAATATATTTGAAGAGACTAAGCAGTCTATAAGTTTTAGGATTATCATTTTTATTCATTCTTAAACTTAGTCTTTATAAAGTAAATTGTTGTCCATTTTAGGTAAGGATCAAAATTGAATTTTTGTATAGTCTTTTTCGTTACCAAAAATCATATGCATCCTTATAAATTTTTACTAGGAATTCCTTAACTTGGACTCTCATGCCTCTTATTATTATATATATATATTTTTAATATGTATAATGTTGGCCCAAAGGCTTTCCACTCTAGTTTTGATGATGACTAACTCATGTAGTTATGTGTACTAATAATCTTGTGTTTTAGTTTCAGATCATTAATCAAGATATTAGTTGGTGTTTAGCTTCAACAAGATGATTTGGAAGCTTGCACATGATGATTCAAGAGCCTAAGCATCAAAGATGATATATTGCATTGCTCGGTGATTCAAAGGAGTTTTGGATCAAGCCGACTTGGAGATTGCGCTCTACAAGAAGACTTGGAGATTGCGCTCTACAAGAAGACTTAGGTATCCATAGTTTAGTTTGGGTTTAGATCTTAATTGTAAAGATTAGTATAGTATGATAAGCTCAAGTTCACAACACACATGTTTCACGTTTGAATATTTTCGGTTTTTGGTTTAACCGATCTTGGTTTTCATGAATAGATTTTATATCAAAACAAGTTTACATGGTTTAGTGTATATATGATTTGTTCTATATACATGCATGCTTCTATTGCTTAAACAAACTTAGTTTGATATTCTATTTCATGTGTTTATGTTTTGGTATTTTTATCAAAACATTATTTTGGACTTAATGACAAAAATTATGATATATATATATAGTTTCTTGTATATTGAATTTCTATTCATATACAACATGCTTCAAAAGTGTTTAAATATCATAATTTTGTATTTGGAAGAGTTTTAGACAAAACGTATTTTCTATTTAAGATTCCAAGTTTTAGAAAATACGAGTTTTGTTTTTGGCAAAATTTCTTTGACACAAAAATAGTCAAATATGTTTGAAATTTGTGTTGGGATTTTTAACACAAGTTCATCTTTCAATATAATATGACAAAACTATTTTTGTGGAATTTTAGAGATTTTGTGGGATTTATTAAAATATTGTTTACTTGGTTTTCTGACCAGAACCGGTCGACCGGCTGTCTACCGACAGTCGACCGTGTCTGTGTCAGGCTGGTCCGGTCGACCGGACCAGTCGACCGGAGTCCTGGCAGAATGCACGTATCCGTGTGCATGTCTGTCGGTCGACCGGCTGTCTACCGACAGTCGACCGAAATATTATTTTGAGTCTCAGTCAGGCATCAGTCGACCGGAGCGGTCGACCGATAGCTTTGTTTTGCTCACTGTTTTTATCAGTCGACCGGATCGGTCGACCGATAGCTCATAACGGTCAGATTTTTTGAACTACCGGTCGACCGGCCGGTCGACCGATCGAGCCGTTTGAACAGTAACGGGCAGATTTTTTAATGCTGATTTATTTTGTCTTTTGTGTTTAAAATTTGAAATTGGGTTTTATTTCAAATCTAATATTACTTAATTAACCTTAAGTGTTTATTATCTCTTAACCTACTCCTCTCCTATAAATAGGAGTGATTGGGAAGAGATTCAAAATAAGTTTTATTAAGAGAAAAATATTGTTTGTTTGAAAATTCCAAAAGAGCTTTATTTCTCTTCAAGATTTTTGGGCTTAAATTCTATATCTCTCTGGAGTTTTTGTTGCAATCAAAATTGGTTTTTGGATTCAAAGTAAACTATTTCTTGTGTTTTGATTAGGGTTTGAAAAACCAAAGAAAAGGGATTTTGGGAAAAGCTTTTGAATTGAATCTCTATATCTTGATTTCATCTATTCCCAAAGATTTTTCTTTGTGTTGCTGGTTTCAAATCCCTTGGTTTTCTCCACACTTGAGCTACAATCTACTATATTGTCTATAGGCTTTGTGTGAGAAAAAGGAGATTGTTTGTGGTTGTTGCCTTAAACCACCAAGTAGCAAGAAATTGTTTTGTGGTTGTTGTTGTATACCACTAAGTTGTATTCCTTTACTTTGTGTGGCTTTGTGCTTTTGCCTCAAGAGGAGGTTGTGGTTCTTGTAACTTTCTTTGTGATAGTGAGAGTGTTAGAATCCATCTGGGGATGGCGGGGATGTAGAGCTGGGTGCTCGAACCTCGAGAACATACCTTGGTGTTTGCGTTTGATCGATTGGCTCTCTCTATCTCTATCTCTATTTACTTTGTGCCTTGCATTTACATTCCATATTGTTCATCATATTTGCTTGGCTTGGTTGTGTGTGCATCACTAGTGGATCACACTTGAGTGCTCATTGCATCTAGATTTTTAATTCCGAATTTAGTTCCATTGATTAGCATCATCACCTATTCACCCCCCCCCTCTAGGTGATTTCATATAACTCATCTAATTTTCTTTCGTGTAAGCATCAAGGCTTCTTGAGGCCTCATACCTAACTAATTGACTATTAGATGTGTTAATACATACAATATTTCTTAGTTTTCTTAGGCTTTCTAATCCACCCATGTAGCGAACTTAAAGTCGGTGGCTCCCAAACTGGTCGGCTTTAGGGCACCAGGTGAGAAAACACCCCGCGGACTCAAATTCGAGTGAACTAGGCCACAAAACTAAGGACTTTATTTTATTTAGAACTCACCTTTAGGCGTGAATACTTATGCTTCTTGAGGCACATGTATCCAGCTTAATTAGTGATTTTTTTTTAATTTTTTATGAGGCACAAAGGTCTTTGTCTTAGAATCCTAGATATGCATTAGGTATGCACATTTCATTAAGGTAAAAATTAAGACTAACTACTTATTCAATTTCTCCTCCTTTACCTAAAAATTCAACAATTTATTTATTTTGACCAAGTTTTTAGAAATCCTAATCATGATTTTCCTAATTCTTAAGACTAACTTAGATTTCCTTCAAAAGATAAGTCAAAGTATTGTCCTTTTTATAAATTTTTTTTATTAGCAAATTTTTATTTGGTTAGTTTCTAACGATGTTAGCATGTT